>DWPA01001008.1:0-20534 GCA_018251375.1 Calpodes ethlius
GTATTTAAGTTAAGTAAAATAGTAGTTGAGTAAAGTTTTGATTCCTTGCGGTATTCCATAGCTTTGGTTACGTTTATAAGTGGGGATAATATTGACGGTGGAGAGAAAACTTTGCACTACATTTTGGTCACTTTACAACGCTTTTAGGCAACGAGGGGTAAAATTGCTTAACTTTACTTTCTGTAGGTAAATGTTTCACTTATCATTATATTCCTTGTTTTTGTTACTAGAAATATTTATACATATTATGATGAATTAAGCTACACTCGGAAAATAAATATAGTAAGTCACTAAATATACAATATAAAATAGTAATAAATATAAAATTGTAATGTTAACGGCAATGGCCGAATGCGCCTTAAATAACGCGATAAAATTAACACGTTAATTTTACTTCCCGTTAATTTGCCTCCATTTGTGCTTTATATAACGCTTTAAACTATTGGCCACATTTATGTGGGGTCATTTTTATCGCGGTACGACTTTACCTTGTTATTTTATCTATGTTTTATCTTATAAAACGCCAACTCACGAGATACAAGTCCTATATATAACTTATATACTATATATATCTACAGGGCATTTAAAACAATAAGTAAGTCCTAGTATTGCGAACAAAACTTTTAAAATAAAGAAAAAGAAGAACCTACCTGCCTGTTACTAAAAATAAAACGTTTTACGTATTTAATACACTTACCAATCCAACATACAAATTATAGTATAGAATCAATTCAGAAGGGAAATATAGCGTTTACAAAGGTTATTATAACAGGTGAATAAGTAATGATACCCTCACGACGTTCGTGGGAATTATTATCGGTTATTACCCGCATTATTGTAGACGAGTGATGCGATAGTTTCTAATAACGGTAATAGAGCTGCGACTTTATCGACATATTAAACGTACACGCTACTTACCGATACACCGTTTATTTGTCAACAAACGGCTTTAATAATTAATTATGGTGTTAGATAATGAGTCGATCTCGCTTTGGTACGTTTATTTTATCATTAACAAAGTAATTTACTTCAACTTGAACTTGTACTGTTAATACCTTTGTTTTTTTTTCTTGTGTGTTACGAATGTCATACATTTTACTTTAGAGCTCTCTGCGGTCATCTGTATATTAGAAATAAATTTACTATAATGAATATATAAAACATAGTTACTATTTTTGATATATATAACCAATAGAGATTAAGAAACAGACAATCGGCATAAAAATCTAAATTCCCCTTCATTACCCTCTTAATTTACGCCACAAAGAAACTAAACCTTATTTATTAAGAAAATGTTATTTCAATTTACTATTACGAATGAAACGTCTGCACTAAATTGTAAAGACCGACTAATACAAGCCCTTAAATTGAAATACTTTATGATAGATGAGCGAATTAATACCGTAATAGCGACTCCGTAATCTCAAGATGACGAAGACCTCCACGGAGTATATTTAATCACGGCGCCTGACAAAATGAATGAATAGGCTCCATCGTTACATAAGCATGCGGCAAAGTGACAGATTAGATAAAGCTCTCAGAAAAATACAGAAACGGCGTTCACGTAGCTCGCAGCGATATATTCTGTACGTTCACACTATTCGCTCTCCCTTTTTGATAAAATACGAAAGAGATTTTAAGTACGTATTCAGATATTCGAGCAGCAAATAATATTTTCCGATATACGAGTATTCCCCGCGATGCGATTCGTATTGTACGGAGCAGATATCTTTCATATTCTTTTGTTGGGATCACTGCGGTCGGCTCTTTGTTATTTGAGTTATAGGAAGACTTACTGAATAAGAAAAAACTGAAGCATTATTCCACAGTCGAGCGGAACACGACGAACTTTGTGGCGGACGGAATGCGACGTCGAGATTTGTTTTAATAAAGTACACGGATACTTCAGAAAACGGATCGAAAGGGAAGCTGTTTAATGTTTTGTTGCTCTTATAAAATTGTTTTTAAACCTTCGATGTGTCGAGATAAGATTGAATTGACATACAAGCGATTTTATCGGTTTAAAGATAGACGGATGCATTATATGTTTGCGAGCGAGCTCCAGTAGTCTAAACGACCTCAGACATTGTAATCTAAGCGCCACGACGGCGAGCCAGCCCACAGGGAATCGCATTAGAGTATCGCGACATTTTTCCCGCCGTAAAGAGATTTAAACAAACTTAAAGAAAATTTAACACGATGAAGCCGTAGAAACTTTGTCACTATACGGTTGTTATTACAATATAGCTTATTATTTTCTTCAAGCTAACAGATAATCATGATAGCCTGGTAATTTAGATGTTGGATTTTTGCTTAGGTAATCAGGGTTTTGCTACCTGAACGAGGTACCTTGTAAAGTTTTATGGTATTTAATGTGTATGCCTTGGTCTGGAAACATAGTTAGTTAGTCCGTAGACACAAACAATACTTTGAGGCTTCACTGTGAAATAGAAAGAGAGGATCGATTGTTTGTATACCCATCTCCTTTACTCTAGTTTCTTGAACAATTTCAAAGATGGAACTACGAACAATCCATTGTTTCTTTCTATTACACTGTCAGGACTTATTGTAATTGGTATTGTTTGTGTGAATGCGGGAGGAATGTTCTGAATTCAAAGATGGCTGGCTAGTCCTAAGACATCCTAAGATCCTTTTTTGTGGCAGCTCGTGTTGGCGTAGCAATGCGCGCAGGGTTCAGCTAGTATTCTATAAATTTCTATTTTTGTCTAGCAGCTGTCAAAAGTCATAACGTTTGTTATCACTTCACCTACGAACTTATCTAGAGATTATGGATAGGTATAGGTTGATAATATCCGTGAATAAAATCGAACTGGTCCGTCAGAAGTTCTATTAAATTATTCAAATAGGAAAAAATACTTTTTATAGACCAAGTTCATAAAAGATAACACACTCAATGCCAACTAAATATGAAAATTTTAATATCGTTTCGATTAAACAAAATTCTGTAAGATTATTGGATGAAATTAACTGGTATTTTTTTTGGTTACTTAGTCAAATAAAATCTTACTTTAAGTTAAATATCTGTATGACGTATTGTATACCGTAGTTAACAAATCTAAGTATTTTTATACTAATTAAATTATATAAAAGATTTCAGTTTAAAAAATAATACGACCAATATTTATTAAACAGATACTTTACAAAAAACAAAACGTGTACTTGAATACGCTTAAATACTCATTCAAAGAATAATAAGACGAGCTGACCTGGCCGGGAGCTCATATTGTTAACACAAATGGTCCTTTATCGGCTTAGTTTGATTTTAAACCGATAAACAGAGGGTCTTTAACCGGGTTTCCGAGAACTTGGGACCGGATAAAACCGGCGCGGACCCGGACAATGCACACAATGGGCCGTAAGAGATACCGGAAACTATAATCAACATGGGCCTACAGTCAACACGGATCGGATTCTTGGCTACGTCATCGGGCAAACAGCTGTGCAAGAATAATTTTAAGCATTCATTTCCTACTTGTATAACGATAAAATAAATGTTTCAATTATTTACATAATGTATACATTGTCATTAAAATGCAATTTATTTCTGTTTAAGTATTAATTATTATTAGCAACAATAGAAACAGCCCTGCATTGGTTAACAAGAAAAAAGAAATAATTTAAAGTAACATAATCCAATCAAAATTCTGTTTTAAGTTCACCATGTTTTATATTAATTAATAACAAGTAGCAAATAACAAGAGATACTTCCATACTTTATTATTAAGTACGTAACTTTTAGTTCATGTTTATTACGCACCTAGTATTAGTCCTCTGTGAGTTGACCTACAAAGATTAAAACTAAACTAACTAGTTGGCTTTCTGAACACATTCTCGAGTTATTTATATTTAAAGAATACTATTTCTTACAAAACATGTCGACTCGTATAGTTATGTGATACTGCGATACTGCAAGCGAAGCGCATCAGAATGAAACTATTTTTTACTTATTATCATGACACATTTTATATTCTGTCGTATTACGAGATCTCTCGCGGCTCGCCCTCCTGTTTTGAAACGAAGTTATTATATTACGGCTACGTAGGCAAGGTAATATCACACCGATGCGATGGGTAAACCTACGTGTTAATCGACCTCATTCTATACAAGGATATTTGATTGTTTTTTTACACGCCCGCCCGCTTCGAATCGAATGAAAAACCGTGCGGTGTTTTTTATTCGTACAGGTAGATTTTTGTATTTTTTGGAGCTAACTGCTTTTCAAAGTATATCGGGTGAGTGGTTTGTTTTTAAACGACATTGAAAGAGCGCGTTTTTGATGTTTAAAATGGCGGACAACACCTTGTTTTACCCGTTGTGGCGAGCGTCTGCGGCCCTGATAGCGCGGGCAGACACGCCATCAATCACTGGAGCGAGTGGTCGATCGAGTGCGGTGTCGCGTTGCACTGCGGTTATCTGCTACAAATTGCTGTCGCCCCGGTCATTCACGATAATACTTGATCCCTTTAAATATAATTTGTTACTTTACTAGTTTCTCGTTTGTTGGTTGGTAAGTGTTATTTATTTATATAAATTAAACTTAACATCATTGCAACAAATGATTAATGTTTGTAAATCTGACAAACGATACAAGATATTAGAATTATAATTACTTTATTCAGTTGCTTGAAACAGCTTGCTTCATGGCTGCATATGTTCTCCACGAGTTTAAGTAGCATTGTCATATGCCGCGAATAATATTTTTGTGTTAAACATAAAAATCCCTGAGTATGAAAAATATATTTCTATTTAATTATCCGATAAACAAAGACTAGCTGATGATGTATAGTCAACCTCGCTAATGTACAGCAGTAATCGCAGTAACAAACACGCGCCTTGACATACAGAAAACTAAAATAGACATTATGAAGAACGAATACTAACAAAGAAAATACTTAATAGTTTTGCATAGTGAGCTAACCGGTCATTCTCTTCCTCATCTCAAATAACTTTCATTACAGAAGGGTTTCGGTATAATATGATTACGAAGCCGAGCTCAAACACTCGGCTGAGACGTGGTAATTACTGGCTCTTTCGACTATTGTTCCCTCTCTCTCACTTTATTGTTTTAACTCTTGAACTGTTCTTCGCATTGTCTGTGGTTTTCTTGCTAATCTGTGTAATATTTTACTACGTTTTACTACTATTTAAATCCTTAGCATTATTTATCTAAACATCTATACTAATATTATAAATGCGAAAGTGTGTTTGTTTGTCTTTCTTTCACGGTGCAATGGAGCATTGAGGTTTGAATATAGTTGGAAAGACGCCGAGTACTATAGGCTACTTTTTACCTTTAAAAAACATTTAATTTCTGTGGAAAGATCGATTATGATGTTATAATTCAGCAAAATGAAAGAAAATGCTTAATTTGTTAATAACAAAGCGTTGCCTTGCAACAAACGATAGAAAGTGACAACCTATTTAATGCTGTTCTATTCTCACACGCGTGCAATATCCACTACTTATATAATATATATCTACCTACGTACAAGAATCATAATTCATATCAACTGCGTACTAAAATTGCTTTTGATATTTCTCAATAAGTAAATTCATGAGTTGTCCTTTGTGAGACGACAGATTAAATATTGAAATGTATTTATTACATTCATACGTTCCTACAAATATTACAAGTATAATAAAACAAAAGAGATAATGAACTACTTACCAGAGTTTATACAGAGATTATTGATAAGATGCAAGATAAGTTCAATAACGTGAGATAAGTGACAGAGGAACAGAACAACGGACGCGTGGGATTGGTTGCATGAATCCCAATGGGTGCTAAATTTGCATCCCATTAGGGTGTTTTAGTTTATTTATATCTGCACAGTGGCTTATGTGTTTACAAAAGTTGATATTTAGATTAGATGCCACAGCCTTATGATTTATTGCGACTTTTTTATGCAACAGTGCGTTTGAGTTATATTATTATTCCATATATTGTGCATTTATTTGCGTAAAATATCGCGTAGAACAACATTAATTGGTTGAAGATTAAAGTAAATTCATGTGTAAAAAATTAGTGATTACTTAAATTCATTGAACAGTAAAAATTACTTTACCGTTAAACATTGCAGTATGACTGACTGACAGCTACTCATTATGAAACAACATCTCATACATGTGTGATAATACCGTGTACTTACAATTTCCGACACGCACACAAGTGTAAGAATGTGTAATTCATTGACATTTTGACAATGACATTTTAATCGAAATTATTCAGATTAAAATACGAAAGAATCTATTTTAGTTAATCACAAACAACTTGACGAAAGTAGAAAAAAATCTTATATTCATCAAACACGTTAATAAAATGTAATAAATATTTTCGGTAACGTTTTAATCTTTCCAAGGTAGCCTATAAGGGCTTCCTTGAAATGTTTACACGTACGAGTATTGTGGTTCTAAGCGTTATTATTCTGAGGTGGAGGCAACATTTGGCGTCAGTCCGCGTGACGTGACGAATTCGGGCGACCCTAACAATTTGGACAATACGACACACAACAGACCCCTCGCCAGCGCGAAATTCTCCTACTATTTCAAATAGGGTTGTCAATTACTTCAAACCGCTATCGTAATTGCATCATATATTACATGCATATCTTTAACATAACAAAACACAATAATATCACGTTAGTAACATTTTACTGAAACAAATAAAATAAATATTTTTTTCATTATTTTCATAGTAGTAGTAGCTTTGTTTCAATTGTAACATTTTATAATACTTATAATTGACAGAAACCTAAAGTTACCTCATAATTTATTTAATGTAAGTAAACGAATGTTTTATATTATTTCATTAACGTGACATGACGTTTTTATTACCCATTTATTCAATTAGCAATTGGCTTAATCGTTTTACGTCTCACATACACAATAAACATAGTTGGCAACCCTACACAACATTTATTTTTCTCGAAACGAACCTTCCCCGCGCCGCTATCTCACAAACAAATTACAAATCGTTTTATAAAAATGTTTCCATTTTAACAGCGGACTTTTGGCGGATTCTTTAACATTACTTTTATAATGTTGTGTTAAGTATTTCTTAATAAAGATAACACTTGTTTTTCTTATGCAATATACTTTACGATTGTAATAACGTTAGTGTCATTGTTTACTTTTTACGATTATTATACAGGCATTATCTGTTTCAAAGAAAATATAATCTATATTAATATTATTAATGGGAAAGTGTATTTATTTATCTGTTTGTCCGTCTTTCACGGTGCATCCAGGCATCCTTATGAAATGACTAAAATCTTCTTTATAAATAGAACACAGATAAAACTAGATAAAAGGTAAATAACGACACAGATGTCAGTACAAATATTTTTTATCACAACTTTTAAGTTTATCCAAGACAAAAGCGTGTTATTGTAATAGAAATAGAGTACATTATAACGTTGCGCTTTTTTCTTTACCCTTACAAATATATTTTGACCGGTCCCTAACGATTTAAAATAAATGCTCCCTCTTTAAATTCAGCACAAAGATATCATCAATGTCGAGTTTATTTTCGCAGCTCAATGTTCCATTTAAAATAACACGAACAATATCGATTCAATACTTTAAATCAGTTACGATTATAAGATATATTTCTTATTGACTGTACATACAAGACACACTAATGAGGCATAAAGATGATTTATTATAAAAAAAACAATGAAAAAAGGGTTTCGTACATTATTGTTACCACTCTCCTCTCAAAATGTCATGTTAAATTAGTTTAGATAAAAATTGTATCAAACTTTTGCGAAAAATTGTTTTGAAACGTTGTGCAGTCATGACAAACTGAAGTAAGTCTAAGTATAAGTCAAAGTAAATGCAAAACAATACAAAAATAAAAGTAAAAAAAAGTCAGCAATGGAATACAATCCGATACGTCATAAAAACATATCTTTCCGAAGGTGTGAACAACAATACGCACATACTTTTTTATAGTTAAGTATAAAAAAGCAATCCGTAGAAAACCGGTGAAAAAAGGTTGTTATTTATATGGGGATCTCTTTAATTCCTACCTATTACGGTTCAAAAGATGCCAGCCCTGTGACAGATGGACGGACAGCGGGGCTTTAGTAATAGGGTCCCGTTGCCATGCTTTAGATCCGAAACCCTAAAAATATTATTATTCCTAATGCAATATCTCCCTAACGCATCTGACGTAACCTACACACGTAATCGATTAGTAATCTCATTTGAGAAATAAAATGGTTCATAAAATACTTTCCCTGCAAAAAAATCTTAGAATTGTAAAAAAACGTAAGATATTTACGTAAAAGTATGCAAAATTAAACTAGGTACCATCCATTTTTTTATCTATACGGATGGTAATTGTAAAACAGAAAAAATCGAGAATATACATACCTAGATACATGTATTAATACAGAAACTTATTTATGTAATTTATTAAAAAATGGTCTTTAATTTATTAGTTACGAATGCATATTCAAAATACGTGCTTAAGTATCTCTCGAGGGATAAACTAATACTACGTCTACATTTCTCGTCGGACGCATTGAGAGAAACTTAATGGTATTAGCTTTACTTAAGCTCCTCTAAGTTCTAAGATTTAGGAATCCGTATTCAAAAACATTCTTAGTCAGAATAGCCGTGAAGAAAGCTTTTGTTGTTTTTTATTATCGTTTTACTTTGTTTAAGCCTTATCAGTGTGATGGAGTTTAGGATAAGAATTCTTAATGATCTACGAGCATGAGAATATTTCTCATTAATTCCATCGAAAGAAAATCATAGACTTATGGCTCTGTTAACGACTCTCGAAGGAACGTGTTAATTACGATATCAGTACTTGAATATCGAGTAATACGTTGTTTCGCGAATTGATTTTACGCAGTCATATTGGAATTAATTAAAAGAAAATTTGCACTACTTTTATGACGATTAATGTAATGTTAATGTAAATCTGAAGGTTTGGGATAGAAAAAAAGGTTTTTACTGCATATACCTGTAATATAAACATTTAAAAATAAAGACGAGGAGGTCAAAGTCAAGCGATTATCATCGGCTTTACGTCCGTAATACTCGCATTAATACTAGTTACGTTAATCGGTTAAGTATAATTTAATCTGTGGTACTTATTATCGTGTTCGTACATCACGCTTCGGTTTTCCGGCAAAAAATAAAGTTCGCTGTTTTCTAGCTCCGTAATACTACAATCGAACAAGTGAATTTGATTTTAGAAGTTAATATAATAAAAATATATTGACAGTTTAGTACCTACTACTAGGTTTCGATACTTTCAATAGCATTAGAAGTAAAGCTTATAACAAATTAGATTATTCATGAATCAAAATTATCTAAGATAAATATTTCAGAACGTCTGCAGCGATTGTAAAATAAAATACAGACAATATACGATGTGAACGCAGTTTCTTTGTCAATTTATTAAGTGAAGAACTATGATTTGTTATAATGGGTCACGATCTTCCCAGGGTACGGTAATAATATGGAACCTCATTATCGCTATCTGTACAAGTACTTGACGACTTGATTTGTAGCTGTTGGCTGACAGGTTGGCCAATTGGTTGGCCGAGAAGTTGGCCGACGAGTCGTCGGATCAGCTTTGCACGCTTCCACGTAATTACTGCACGAACATAAAATAATATTTCATACGAGAAGCTCGCATCACACGTCCGCTCTGACGCCTAACGTCTGGCGCTCTTTAACATTGCAATAACTTGCTGTAAATTGGATGGGTGTACGTGAAAAGCTTATCTTATCCTTTTGTTGCGTTAGGTGGTTTTATCAAACGATTTTATTCGGTTTCAATGTTGTCTGGATGAATCTTGCACTCGAATTTTAACTCAATCTCAGTTGATACGGCAAACATTTGCTACGTGTTAAATCAGTTGACATTATTATCATGCCACTGAACCTGTCTGATGATAGACGGCAAGAGAGTAATTATTCGCCTTTTTAATAAATTTTGTGGACTCTGTAACGGATGTAAAATTTTTAACAATAACTAAGAATCAAAATTAATTTTGCTTATAATTTTAAGAGTAACCGTTTCAATATAGGTACATTTTTATCTGTTGATAAATTTATTTAAAGTCCACTAACATAGCATAGACAGTAATTACTTATTTCTAACTTATCTAATTCAAAATAAGTGCTCCTTAAATAATACTTTACTTAACTTGTATTTGAATAAGTCTTCCCACATATTCTACTTTATCTCAACAATTACTAACAAGCAAACATATTCGCCATTTTCTACAACATCGCAGACAACAAAAATATTCCTTGACGCTAACCTTTTAAAAGACGGAGATTTTATTTAACGCGCGTGTTGTCGCGTCGACACGACGCGCGTTCCATTATGTAAAGCGTAATAACCGAAATTTCGTATTCATGTTACATTACAATATTTCCGGCGGTGCCTATCCGTATCGAAACACTGCTCCGCGTTACGGGGACTCCATAAACCCCTCGATTCGATCCCCTCTCTCAAGCGGTTCTCGATCTTGTTCGCTCGCACTCGAGAACACTTTTGATCTTTCTTTTGATATCTATGATATTTATATTTTCGCCACCGAAGCGCTATCCATTTAGAATAAATGATATTATAGCAGAGTTTTAGATTTACCTAAACCCCGCCTCGGGCCCGTGGCCGCTCGAACGTGAATAATCACGAATTCTATTAGGCTTCGCCGTAATCTCATTTTATTTATGAGTGGGTCTTTTAAAAGAATTTTATGACGGTTTGTATTGGCTCGTTACTTTCATAAGCGATGGTTATTTGACGCGTTAGAAAGTCCCACCGTACGTCGCTCTTCTCTTTGGTTAAATAAATCTACGAGTACATTTCTTATTATTTCACTCTTTATGCTTTCAATTTTTTGACTAAGAGCATGACGAAGTAGGATCCTACTTTTTATAGTTATCTGTGTACAAAAAATAAATTTACTTTATAATGGAGATAGCCGTTGAAATATTATGGTTATATTAATTTTTTATACGATCTAATATTTTTATTACACGAATCAATACATCAATTTACCGAATAGTTACAGCAGTCATATCAATAACAGCGAGTTCAATAATACCTACTTGTTTTTATTGACCGTCTGAACTCAAATGATGCTATTGAACTGCCCGGCGATTCTGAGCTCCTGGTACCTATTGTCCTTTTTATACAATTTTTTTTTTTTTTTAGATTATTAATAATTAAATAATTTTTTATCTAAATATAGTAATAATTATATTTAATTTTGTGTTTTCAAGTGAATTATTTTTTGTTTGCATCGCATGAAACCAATTCTTATTACTATTTGTTACAATAGTTAGTTACAGTACTAACATAATTAATATTCATATATCGGCAGAGTTTTTCTTAGTTGTTATATTTACCTCGTATTTTTTAAATTTTGCCTTGTTATTTCAATATCACACATAATAAATGCAAACAATTTTAAAAGCTATACGTAGGTAGGTACCTACTGAACTACACTTAATCCCAATTTCCTCTTCTCATCATATTAATAATTTATAGTCAATGTATAGGCCTGCATCTAAACTATTACGACAGATATGAGACAAGACCTACCGATTAAGGCATAGTCATCAATTCTACTTATGCTAGTTACGAAAGAATGTTACAATCCATAATAGAACTATACTTAACACGTCTGTCCTTATAATGTAACCTAAGACTTATGATGTTCTAGTATATCGATGGACGACTAAAGTAAAAATCGAAACTTTTTACGCCGTCCTTAGATCCCATACGCGACATAGATCATAGCAGACGAGGTATTTTAATCCGCGGAGGACAATGTCCTCTGAACCGTCATAAAATCTTTCGAGAGGACTATTCAATGAACGTTTATACAAACATTACAAAAGAAAATACTACCTATTATGTCCGTCATTGATATTCTCACAGATTAAGGAAGGGGGGATATTTACACGCGGGACTTTCAAACCATTTTATTCGAATGAACAGCTGATGTTACCCATTAGACCAACACTAGATTAGTTCTAACTTTTCAAACTCATGTTCTACAGTTGTAAGCGTAACTTGTGTAAAAGCCAAAAACATTTGTGAAAACTAATTTCCTTTGAAACAGTCTCAAAATATTCGTTATTACGAGACAATCGCTTAAAGATCGTTGTTGGCATTTTATATAAAAGAGCAATAATCGGATTTACGTATAATCCTTTATCCAACGAACTTTGTTTTATTCATATTGTACGTGTATATTGAGGAGAAAACTATACGATGAAGACAAAAATACGCCGAGGTTTGTCCCTCGTCTGTGTTGGATATAGGGAGACTTAAAAAAAATAGTAACGTTACGAACACTGGGACAGTTAGACCGTTACATGCAATGCGGACAGTGGTGACGGTCAGATGGCTCGGTATAATTCTCCGCCATACAACTGTTTGTAATTCACGCCCCAATTAGTTTGTTAAGAATTTTATTGGCGTTCGCTTCTTGGCTTCACCGATAATTTGTTTATTATTTATTTGCACTTTATACGATAGGGTTTTACTTTCATTTTACAGAATAATGATAATAATATAATGAGAATAATTATATTATTATTACTTTTTACACAATATTACAATTTTTCATCATTTATTGTGTGTGTATCTTTTCGCATGTTATGTCACTCTGGTACATCTGTTTTCAAGTATTGCAAATTATACTATAACAGTTCCACAAGACCAAAAATAAAAATAATAAATAACTTGTCTTTGTGCACAATAACAAGCGTTATTATATCGTTAGATAAACAAATCGTAATATAGCTGTAACAATGTTGTTAATTCAGCTTACTGTGTATACAACATGCTAGTAAGTTGTTAGTTATGAAGAAACGTGACACTCGAACATTGTATTAGTAATAAATAACGTACCTATACTTACGTAATTATGTCCATACAATAAATCAAACATGACGCCAGAGCTGTTACTTGTAAAGGTCAAATAATAGAAGCTTTTAAAATAATGGCATAATTCTCGCAGACAACTAATCGTGGGCTATAAAAGGTAATAATATCATCGGAAAAGTAAAATGTCTACTAAATTAATACACACATGTACCGATAGTTCTTATTCCCATGTCAACCAAATGTCAGCAGTTCAATTATAGCCATACAAGACTTCACATGGGCTTAACAAGCAAAACATCTTGAACCGATGCCCCGAGAGATCGTCTGATAAGCGGGCTTGTATGAATATCAAGAGCACCCACGCGTACCGACTCCGTTACAAACGACATTATTAAGCCAAATCGTTCTCTTTAGTTTTATGCTCGCCTAGTACCAATTTAATAGATGCAATGGCGGCGCCTGAATGACAAACAACTCGCACAAAAGTAATAAAAATATAATCAAAACCATATTGTGTTTGTTCTATTTATATTTATATGCTATCAAAATACATTTGTATGAATTTGTTATCACCTATCCACAGTCCCTTAACGAATAATAACAAACTCATTATATTCTTATTTATATTTAAATTCCTATATCCGATTCCAAGTTTGTTACGGGTGGCCATGGGCGGCAGGAGATGCTGGCACTGCAAGCTCGTTTGCTATCTTTATCTCGTAAAATAACGAAAAACACGTTTTAATCCTACGTTGCTAAACTATAGAATCAGGATTGACGATTTGAAAGAATCTTCAAATTATTTTTCTTAAAATCGTAAATATAATTTTTAAACGAATAAATTAACATAATCGAATTTGCCAACACGTTTTTATTAGTTAAGTCAATATTTTTGCAAAGTTAATCAACGTTAAAATTGTTAATATTAACGAGTATTATAAATTATATTAAGAAGTTTAGAATTGAGGAATACAATTTAAAATTATGTTGAAGTTTTATCATAATATGTCGGGAGCCAAAATCCGGTAGCGATATGAGATTATTTTTATCGTTTAAATTGTCATATCAAATTTAATCAATCAATCATGTAATTCCTTGCTACATACCTGCTTCCTCTTCCATCAGATTGAAGAAAACGAATACAGACTCGAATATTCTCGTACAAGTAAAATAAAACTATATAAAATGTTGTTTATTGTCACAAACATTATACCACTACGAACAAAACGTAATATCTATGTGATTTATGCAGACATTCAACTATTTAGCTAGTTATTCATTCTGCGAATACAAACGCTGACATTACATTCGCAGCGGTTGTCAACTAGATAGAGGTGTTTTGTAACTAACGAGTTTTAAGCGAATTTGATTACTACAACAAACTTTGTTGAATGCCTAGCAAATTTACTTTTGCTTAATACGACGTCAATCCCCGTTGAGAAGGTAAAAGCAGAGTAATTATCTAAGTGAAGACGCTTATTGTACGTCCGTCAGCCGTCAACCACAAAGGAGGAAATAATTGCTACAGGTCGCTCCGTACCCGTATCGTATCGCACGTTCGATACGAACAAAAGCAATTTGTGTTCGCACGAAGTGGCTTCGTAGTTTCGTACGGTCGTGCGTGACGTAGGTGTTTATTAACACTCACTAGCACTAGTGATGGTCGGATGTCGAAATAAAAACAACCAATTACACGATTGCTCAATAACATAACCGATTGAATGACTAGAAATTAATAATTATGCAACTTTATCGAGTCATCGCTTCAAGCTTCAAGTGTTTTGTTTTTATTAATATCCATTTATGTATTTAAAACACACTCGTGGTATGTACGCGATATAAACTAAGTACTTATTACAGTCCTGAGTATTTAATAAAACGAAAACAATGTATTAGCGATTAAGAAACCTAGTACCTGAACGATATTGAATTCAAAGCAAGGGCTATTTGATTATCGATGTCGTTGAACGTAATGTCTGTTGTTAATCTATTCGGCCATCTCTATTAAGTCGGTTGGATAGTGTAGGTATGTGGGTAATGGGTATATGTGGTCGATCGAGTCGGCCCGATTCGCCCCGCAAGTCACGACCCTCATAGGTCACTTGATATCGCGCGGCTAATCTCGAATTCTCGACACTCGCTACACGTGTTCCTGCGCCCATACTGATGGCTCTTGTTCTAATTAATTAATCAAGGAGTTACGAGTCTCACAAACATCCTATTCACTACAACAACGAGGAAATCTATTTCGATTTGGCCGATACGAGTATCCAGCGAGTTGGAAACAAAGTAACATTTGGCGGAAATCCAACCTCACTTATAACTCTGATTTAGCGTACTCGCATGACCAAATTAAGCTGCACCAAGTTTTTCTGTGCAATCTCCAGCTTTCGTGGCACTTAAGACCAGACGTAACTTTGAATTATCGCTCGGTTCGTTTTATTGGAACACCACGGAACGACTCAGTCAATAAACGATATGAATCACCGCGAGACCACTGAAAAGATAATCTTGAAACTGTTCGCGGACGTGTCTAAACATTGTTGGCAGCGATCCAGAAACATGCTCATCGCAATCATAGAACACGCAAACATCATTTAGCGACAAATTCACCGTGTACCAGAAAATATATATCACGGCATTACGCGACAGCCGACACTGATATTGGGTGCTTCCAGAGGGCGGATGCCGGATCGTAACGCTACAAATCGGGAAACGGTCCGCCGACGTCCGAGCACGATTTTCAATCACATATTTTTGTTGCGCTTGTTAAACGTCCAATAAAATATTGCTAATAGAATGAGTCGACGAGCTCTGACGTTTTTGATAAAGCATCCTTTCGGCACTTTTCCATTATTGAAGGGGAGACAAGGCTCGCTTTAGTCGACTCGGCATCACTGCATTCCCTCATTAAAATATCCCTCGGCGGCTGTCGTCCCCTCGGTTCGAGTTTCGTTGCTATAATCGATTTTATTGCCGACGATATAAAACAAACCGAAACGCAACCGATGCCGCGATGTTCTTGGCTGTCGCGCATTCCACGTCGCGAATCAATCACTGTAATTTCAACAGAACATTATTATGATACGCTTTCCAATGAGTAATACATCTAATTTGTTTGGCTGGCAACGCAAACGAGATGTCATATCGTGACAAGACAGGTCAGATTACAAGAATTTATAGGATATGCCGACTAATTCGTCATGTCAAATTGATTATTTTTAAAGGTTCTTATATTTCTATTAAAGATATAAACGTAGCTGACATTAAGACCCTCTTAAGCTTTCAAGTATTCGAAAAGCAATCACCGCTTTTATGCAGTGATCCGGCCATATCGCTATGAAGTTCTTTCTAGGTCAGACCGATGTTCAGAAGTTTGAGCGCGTAAATCTCCAATTGGCAGGCTTGTCCTCACTTTTACCTCTCAAAGAACGATATGTTAACGTTCTTTTATATTTTCCTACAAATATGACATTAAGCGTATATTATTCCAATATCTGTGATACAATCAAATATGTGTCAAGTTAACCTCTATTGGAAAAACTACAAGATTTATTCGATCTCGTACCTAGTTTTCGATTGCATTGTTATAATTTCACGTAGCTCATTTCTAGCTACGTATTTGCAACTTTAGTTAGCTGTGAATAAATTTAAACTACCGTTATACTACCTTCATTAGTTTCAGTCATTAATTACGTTCATATTCGCCGTAAGTTAATCAAATAGTTAAACCAGTTCCGCCGAACGGTACGCGTAACTAATTTGCAAACAAGCCAAAAATGGGGGCTGCAGTCAAAAGCGCGCCAATGGAATTAAAATACTATTACGACAATACAAACTTGATGGAGTCGAGAAGTGAGACCGTTGCCGATAGAGGGCGTTGAGCGGTAGAGTGCGAGTATGCTCAGCTCAATGCTTTGCTCCTGTAATTTGATTTGGAGTGGAGGGGCGGGGGACGCTAGGATCGATACAGCGCTGGGCGCGGCAGGGGTGCGGGCGCGGGGGGAGAGGGCGACCACCAGGCGCGTGTTGTTATGGAAACCGTAGCTACCCTCGTGCTTCCAGATTTCGACGGTTATCCCCGCAAATTAAACAAAGAGAATAGCGAATATCGTTCAGGTGACGGGGTTAGAGCCAATTTGGAGGTAGCTCTAACTTCACATACTGTTATTAACTTCAAAACATTGTTACAGACATTTATTCAGTGTTTGAAACAATACGACCAAACAGTAAGTGGTCTATGGATAATAGCGTACCTACTTAGTATAATGACACTTATTAAACTGCCGAAGAGAATATTGTGGTAAAGTTTAAGCAAAACGCGTATTGTTAGTGTTAGGTAAGTTGTTATTAGCCAGCCAACATAGGCAATAGAATCTCATTATTACTTGATACAGGAGCGGGATGAGGGACCGTTATTAGGCTCGAACACAATATACAGGGCGTGCGCTCACAAATTTCGGCCACAAAGGCCATTTACATCATCCGCTGGCTTTACAAAACACGGACTCATGATTGAATGAGAAAATGAGCTTGGATTTATTCCAATTTAATCCGTTCATACACTTAGCTCGCATTGTTATATTTGATACGTTTGTATATTTATACGTTCACATGAATACGTAAAAATACTTTTACGATTGTTATGAATAATATACGTAGGTATTTCGAGATTCGTATAACCAAGTTTACACGGAGAAGAATTGCACAGAGCTTTGTTTTATACATGTGAATGATATGTTACAATTATACTTATTTACTAAAATAAAATATTAGGTATTGCCGACATGAGGTAATCTTTATGAATTTATGAAAACACTAGGTGTTACCCGTGGCTTCGCATGCGTGTAAGAAAAGAACAGCATTAAAACATTTTTTTTCGCGGTGGAAAGTATCTTATGGTACTCTTCATCTTCTCAACTATATCCATATCAAAAATCATATAATAAGGATCCTTCGTTGCACCGTCACGACGGACAAAAAATCAAACACACTTTTGCATTTATAATATTAGTGCAGAATTTAAATGTTTCGGAGCATGATGGGTGTCGCTGATAAATAATAAAGCTGTTAAAGGTATTGCTGGGCAAATGAGTGCGGAACCTCATGAAGCTTACAATTACTTATATATTTTCTCACTCCTTACCTAAGTGGATTTACCAAAGTATTCATAAACAATACTAGCGAGGTCTGTAGAGGCACTGAAATAGAAAGAAAGGATCGCTTGTTCGGATTTTTATCTACTTTTCTCTAATTTCTTGAACAATGCGAAAGACAAAGATGGGTATACGAACAATCGATTGCTACTATTTCACTATGAAACCTCATAGTATTGTTTTTGAATACGACAGTTAATTTTTGTGGTGTCTACCAATCAAGATTTGTTCAGCTTAGTAGAACATTACACTCTAAATATCTCATTACTACATGTCATAATATTACAAAAGAATAATAATATTTATATGGGTATAATATAATATAATACTTGTGACCTTACGTTAAATGTAATATAGTGAACGCGGTTTGTATTCTATATGAAACCTAAAACTTCTCTAATGAGGAGCAAGACAGAAAGAACTTACTCTATAACATTCCAACACATCACACAAGATTGCATTCAACCCTAGTTTTAAAATAAAACGTTCAACAAAGTATGCGTATCGAGAATAGGTATCTCATTACGAGATAACAGATATCTGTGAATCCAGTATTGCATTATGTCGATAATTTCGTTACCCGTTATTTCCAGCTTTAGGTGTCGCTGTAAACATTACTGAATTGATTAGTTTGTAGTCGTTCTTTACTTTACACTTGATGGATTAATATAGCTTTGACTGTTACAGTTTGGCTATGTCGATAATAAGAATACCATTCTATTTTTACTGATCACCATTGAGAAGTCAACCCTAACTGAAGTATTTGAAAGTGAACTAAAGTGTGTCAAATTTCAACTTCATAAGATAAACTAACGAACTAATTTTGTAAATTAAATTAAATCTTTTAAAGAATATATATTATACTCTGCTCTGGCTTATGTTTTTGTTAGTTGTAAATTGGCATCAAACGAGGGAGCTCCACGACTGAACAGTACAGTTTTTAGTTCTTACTGCTCTGAGGATAGTAAAACCGTGATTGTAGTTTCTTAAACTGTTAACTTGTTTTATTAATAACTCCTAGACCTCCTCGAATACATATTGTTTCTTTATAATTGTCAATAAACAAAGTTATCTCTTTTTATCATCTACAATTTGTCATTTTAGACGTTTCTTAAAGAAAGCAATAAACCCTGTATGTAATTGCGTAACTTACACATAAAAATAGCAGTTGGATCGTTATCAAAATGCCGTTGCGTTCAAGTTACGGACGGTAGATTTGTCGTGGCTAAACAACGGATTAAGCACAGATAGATACAAAAGATGGCGAGGTGCGATAACTCCGCCCCCGCACAGATTCTGTCGCTGCGTGCACGACGCTATTTGCGCGCAAAAGTGTAAATGAATTAGATACGTATCAAATAGCTTGGCGCAGGTGTGGTTTCACCGCGTCTAATTGCGTTTGCATCGGAACGAATTGCCAATGCGAGACGATTACCTCGTGTTCTTATTAGAATAACTGACTAATAAGTTGGAATAATACCAGTATGCCACTAGTATTTGTAGTAGTAGCAATCTAATCGACGGTTGGATATTATTTGACAAGTTAGGGTTTTTACTCGACATCGAATAGCTAAAAAGATTTTGGATAAATCCTAGGTGATTTTAGCGATTCATTTCAGACGAGGTTTCGAATATAAACGTGAAGGTGTTTGATATAAATGTATTATTTGATTAGTTTATTTTAAACTAAAATAAATTTAACAAAGGGTTTTTAATATTAAAAAGTCATAAGGCTCATTAATAAGCTTTCTGATATATTTAATACTGCTTTACTTAGGTGAGCCAGACTAAAATTCAAACTTACTCAAAGTCTTTGGAATACCCAAATAGAACTAGTGAGTTAGCCGTGTAATATAATATGATTATATTAAAAATGTATTCAGGCACTTACTGAAACGTTATGAAATTTTAATAGCTTATGATTTTCACAGTATAAGTAACAGAGACTCATAAGAAACTTATTATGCCTGTATTTACGTTTCTCTTAAATTCGAGATATAATTTTAATCATTGTGATTAAAATATTTAAATAGTACGTAATAAAATACGCTTACATACATTTTCATATCTATTATCTAGGAAATCCTGTCGATTGAGACAGAATACACAGAAACATTTTCTTTTCTTACCTGAATATCATTGTATAAGAAAGTTAATCTAATCCAAAGTATAAAGCCATTATCAATTTCAAACATAAGATAAATTGAACGGCAATAAAACTTTAATAATCTGTTTGCGAAGTAAAACGTTAGCTGTCACGAATGAAATTAAATACGTAGGTAAACCATTTTCTGCAGTTAAAAGTTATAAATCAATGCCGGTTTATTCGAAACACAATATTGTAAATGCCGTGATAAATAATATTATATCGCTCAGAAATAAAAATTCTCTCCAAGTTTTAAAAGAGGAACGTCATTCTGTTTTATAAAACTGTTATTGTTTATAGAACTGTGAAAATAAAATGTGTACTTTTTGTACGGAATGTA
>DWPA01001009.1:0-20531 GCA_018251375.1 Calpodes ethlius
ATTACTTAAGGAAATAATAGTAACAAGTAATATAAATTGATAAGCGAATTATGATCAACGAATTTGTGAATATTATTAAACCGTCATAGAGCTAAAAGTAACCAAGTACCAGACAATATAAAAAATAATAAAGAAATGTACTTCGTTTTTATATCATTTGATTTATAACTAATAATATTACTAGGAAATAATTTAGATAGAGATTTATTATTATTATTGCTATGGGTAAAAAGAAACCTCAGAGCCGTAGCGATCGCGCAAGGTATAGACTTGTAAAGTGTATATAAAAGAAATATAAGTTTACAGGCGACTGCAGCTAAATATCATGTTACATGTTACTAACCACCTTCGAATATGCGATTAATAACTTTTATAGACGAATAAAAAAAATTAACGGCACTTCATTTATTTAACCAGCTTTATATGATATCAAGTGTCATATTTTATTCGCGAGTTACTTTGCACGAAGCCACCCTAAACAATGAAAACCGGACTAAATTAACTTCCAGATACAATTTTTTTATGCAAACAGATGACAAACGAGCTGACGATCTAGCTGATAGTAAGTGGTTACCGCCTGTCGGGGTCATCAGCTACACTAAATGTATCACCGATGCGTTGGTGAGAAGATAATAAAAAGAAAAGAAAGAACTGGCTCTCTAGTCCCCTACCAGAAAAGTAGGTAATTAAAGCAAAATGGTGGGGGCTAGCCAGGCATACCCGAAAATATAATAAAACCAGTAATTATATGAATCAATTATTGATAGTTTTGTATGTATAAATGAAAGTAAGAATGAAACTTTTTAAAGCAAAACTTATACTACCCGATACCATGCGGATATAGTAACATCGGAAAAAGAAGTCGACGGGCCATTGTGTGGTCATTCACGGTCAGTGAGACCCATACATCTGCGCCCATATACATCCATAATTCCAGCTAAGGTAAAACACAATAAACCCGTTTGTTCTAAACATATCGAAAGTACATCTCTTCATTGAGTAGCAGTAACGAAAATTATTAAAATTATTATCTCAATTTCGCTGATTTAGTGCCTTGGATACTTTTATTTTAAGCCCTATGAGGAACAGTCAATTGTGCATCACCAAACGAACTCATAGACTAACGAATAATTATTGAGTAAATTATTCATTATAAAATTTATACTGTGCACTAAACAGTATCAAGTTTACCGCAAACGAAAAACAATAATTCTGTACTCATTTGTTAGCATGAAAATGTGATGCTGTTATAGTCTCGAGAGTAGCATAATCCCAACGTCTATGTGAAAAATAAATGTAATACAAATCGTCGTAGTGTTTTACTTGTATTCATTACTTAATTATCACCATTTGTATGAAAAAGTAAATTAACATGAATAAAGTGTGATTTATTATATTTTTTATAACATAATTGCAAGCCGGCCAGATAGACACGATGTCATCGACGCTGCTTTAACACTAGAGTTCGGCTCGATCTGAATTTTTGTAATAGTTTCGATCTATTATTAATAATTATCAGGATTCAGTCACCTCGCTCTTCATCATTCGAAAAGTTGTCGAAGTTGTCATCGCGAAACATTCAACGATTTCCGTTCTTAAACTAATCCCGATAAACTCCCGGAGCCCACATGGGACCCAATATTTGACTTTACATTTATATTCTACCAACTATTAGTTCAGAGAGTCCGAGACGAACGAATAGTTACCGTGAATCCGTCAGCGCCGCACACCGTTCAGTAGACGGTGTCGTCGGGGAAGAGCAGCAGCGACGGCGCGGCGCGGCCTCAGGAGAAGGGGGCGGGGGGTGCGGGGTGCGCGAGGGGCGAGGGCGGCGACGGCAGCAGACTCTCCCTCGACGCGCGCAGGTTGGGCAACGAGCGGGCGGCGCGCGCCTCCCGCCGCGCCTCGAGCGCGAGTAGCGAACGAATGTCGGCCTCTAGTGGGTCCACGCTGATGTGGTACACCCCCACCGGCCGCTCCGCCGGAAACGAGAAACGGAACGACCGCTTACAGCTGCTGAAATATAATTTAATTATTTAATTACCAGTTTAAATTTAAAAAAAACGATAAAGATGTGGGATAATATAAACCTCTGTTAACTGGATAAATCGAATAATGTGCCCTAGTTGGCCGGCTAGGATTTCATATTTTCTAAGAAAAGTATAAAATTCGACATTACCAAGAAAATGAGCTCAAACTGAGAAGGTTTATAATATTGTAGTGACTGCTGAAGAGTCACACTAACACTTCATTATTGTATCATCAGACCTTCGTAATATAGGTGAAACTATTATAATGTATACAACATTATAGTTTTACGGGTCATGGACATAAAGTTTCATGTAAGTAGCTAACAAAAGACCAGAGAAGCCGCCAGATGGGTGGTAATTGCTCACCATCGCCCATGGACGAAAATCCGGCACCAAAAAAGAAAGAATGATAAACAAGTAAGATAGAAAATAAGATCAAAGAAGCGTTTAAAAATAGGCACTTTTTATTACTTTTGCGATTCGAGGGAGTTGCGCACGCCGTCCGGCTCCGGCGGTGTATCGTCCGGCGGCGGCGCAGGACGCGGGTCGGAGTAGCGGCGCGCGTCGGGCGGCGCGGGGCACGCGGGGCAAGGCGCGCCGGGCGGGGGGGGCGCGCGGTCTTCGGCGAGCGCGGACAGACGGCGGTGCGGGTTCCCGCGATACGTCTCGAAACCGCCACTCTCGTCCTCTTCGTGGTAGACGGCGGGCGGCGGCGGCGGCGGTTCCACGCTGGCCACCACCTGCCCGCGCCCGCTTCGCTCGCGCCGCTTACTGCGCGGCGGAGAACCGCTTATTGGCACCTTCTCCGGCGCATTTTGAATTAGCAGAATCCTATATAAACAGTTAAATTATTGAATATGTAAAACCTTTATACTTGAGCTTTCTATTTATAAGACTCCGTAGTGGAAAAGGAAAGTTCATAATTATTAGATCAATAGAGACAAGGCTCGGTAGGCTTCGCACATTGATTAAACCTCTTAGTTGTACAGATTTCTTAACGTAGTTTTCCTTCACATAAGCAAGTAATACGCTCATAGCTTGATTGAAAATTAAAGGTAGGTTGAGGATTTGTACTCAAGTCCTCGCGTTCAGGAGACCATCGTTGGAATCACTAGGCTATTACTAATGCGGGAATAACATGTACTATATAATAATAACCGAAACAGTCCGATTGTTTGATGAAGTCAGCGTGGTTCAGAAATCTATTAATAGATGGGGATTTACTACTTTCTGAATGAACACTGACGAAGTATTTTGTTAATACTGTAAGTAACTGTAACTGTCAATTATCAATATTTTTTTTGTACTGGAATTTGAAGAAATTTTATTGTATATAGGTACCTATCATATTTTCGGAGCTAGCACACGGATTTACCTATTTAGGTACTAATAAGTCATTTATGCACTACGTTATTTTTTTGCAACGGAGTCTTACCAAAGATGTAAAATATCTTTACAAGAAGATATATTACAAAGAATGGGTTTCTATCAAAAACAACAGTATTTTTATATTTCATATATCACTTAAGCAAACAATTATTATATTAAATGGTAATGAATATACGTATTTGATTTAATGAATACAATACCTCTAGTCAAACTATCAACGAATTTAGCCCGTAACGGTAATAGAGGAGTAATTAATTATTATTATGCATTGTGTTATGAGGAAGCAAATCAAACAAACGGCAGTTTCTAGAGACGGCGATAAAGCTAGTTATAATGAGTTATATATTTCCCTATACAAGCGTTATTGTTTACCTGTTATGTGCTCTCCATCTATTGCAAAGATGTAAGTACTGTCGACACTGTATATACATAAAGACAGCGCCACCCGTGAACCCCACGGCTACCACCACCAGTTTTGTCCAAAAGGGCCAAGCTGCGAAAGTATAATCGGTATATAAACATTTAATATACTGCACGTAAATAATCGACAAACAAACACACATGCCATCTTATGGTTAGTGGTTACCGTCGCCCGCGAACATCAATAACACTAATGACATCGCTCACTTATTATCTACGGAGAACATAAGTGAGTCACTTATTAATGACCCTTTGACATTAGAGCCGAAACGTTGCCAATTTGAGAGTAAGAAATAATATGTAAAAGTTAATTTAATATTAGCTGCCAAACATATTTATATACATCAATCAAATTCGAATACGTAAACAAAAATCTATAAAAGTATCAAAAAGAGATAGAGCAAATTTTGTAACTTTATGGGAAGTAATTTCTAGAACCATGGAACCTATTTATGATAAATAATACTTTCGATAGTGAAAGTAAAAGGTACCTTATTCCGAATAGACATAAACTGTAAACTTACAATTTAGGACTATTATCTCAAAAGCGAAGTGAGAGCGGATTTGGTAATAAAGAATTTTAAGTTTATACCATAGATAAGTAATAATATATTTCTTAAGCAATTTAACAACATCATGTATTATATTACAAAGAAAAATTGCGTCAACAGTCGGAAGCAATTAAATAAAACATCTAAATAAGGAAGAAGGAAAACCTCAATTTAAGAATACAAAAAGGTCTGAATAGGTTTTTTATCAGCTGAGAAAAATCCCTCAAGATCAGTATAGAAGATTATTTAGTTAATGCTTTAATATATGTCAAATTTAAATCAACGAAAGACGCAGTACGCCTTAATTAAATGCGTAGAAATCTACTTGTATAAAGTATAGTATGGATCCCAATTATGGCATCAATAAAATGCAGCCGAGCCATTTCATGGTAAATGGTAGTCCTCGGTCTTGTACATTAGTAACAATAAGCTTCATCTACGCCTTGTCGGTATAATTCATGGCTCGTCGATACTGCGACAAAACACGTAAACATTTTATTTCGATCGATTTCAGAAATAGTTTTACTAGGTTTTCTTAATGGTTGCTATGAAAAACCTTTCGCAGGGTAACTTCAAAATCGACTTTCCCCCATCTCTCATTGACGTGAAACGTTTGGTTTGGTGTGGAACACTGACCGATCAAGCAAACTACCTAATAGAAATATCGTATGCCAAAGCTGAAGTTATTCAATATGGTAAGTTTACGAAGTGTGTGAAATAATTTTAAATATAGAGTAACTCATATGGAACCCTTTAAAGATCGACGATACCAATTTTACATTTATTTAGTAGACCAATAATCTTTATAAGGTTACAACTACATCATTACCAGGAACTTCTGTTTTGTTTTGGCGGCTATAGTTTAATTAAAAGTGATAAAACTCGCACCTGAGTATAACCTAATTATAACATGTTAATAATATGTTACAGAATAATGTCACCTTGTTTATTACAATTTGACATAATCGTAACATTTTTTACGATATTGTTCCCATTTAGAGCCAATAAGTGATAATAATATAAATTACATCACTAATTAATTTGTACACGCCCATTCGCATGTCTCATCGCATTATCTAGGTAATAGGACTGGCAGTCTAAGTTAGTACATTCTATTATTTTATATATTTTAGTGAGCAGTCTTTTTTTTTCTGCCTAACATCTTTGTCATCATCATTTAAAAAAGGGAGCAATCAAACACCATTAAAGAGAAGGTGGTTTTTGAACCCAGAACGAGGGAATTACATTGTATTCTAAAGTAGAAAACCCGAGCAAAGCAACGTTTTCAAAGAACTCGAGCTGAAAATGGTGTTGGTACCGAGGTGGACACAACTTTTTATCAACTTCTACGAGAGAATAATTATACGTAAATTACGAATAGCAATAGTTCACTTCAAGCCGACAGTTATTTTTATAAATCTAACTGAAATAGTCGTAGCATTAATATTTTATTTAAATAACATTGATTCTAGTTTACAATTTACAATTCGTGCGGTTATTATTTCTTGACACTTTGTTTTTATTTGGCCGCGCTCAGTTTCCTTTATCATACGGCCTGTAACTAGTTCATACGTGAGTATTGACCAATTTGGTCATTGGAATTTATACTAGTGTTTCAACGGGGATTTCGAGGTTTTTCACAAGAATCCATCCCAACGAGAACACAGAATTCTTGTACGGTGAAGATTATGTTTATTATTACATCATAATAACAAACGATAATTTGACATTTTATCTCATTATTTTGTCGTATACACGACTTGTACGAGTGATATTTTTACTCATAATTTCAAAGCATTATCTACTATGCAGTTTATATTGTAATTATATAAATCATAGGTTACCTATAAGTCCACGGTTCACTTCCTCGACAGCACGCTCGATGAGCACGAAGAGGGACCACATGACGCACAGGGCTGCCACACAGTGGAACAGCACCGCACAACATAGCCGCCGACGCTCCAATCCTGACATCTCTAGCAGTCGCCACTACAAACGTTTTAATGTTTATCTTATATTGTATGATTTTATGAATACTTGTTGAGTAATATGAGTATTTCTTCTATCCCGTACGTTTGTTCCCGCTAAACTAAGAAATTGCTTTACCGACTTAGATAGGATTTTCACGGATGATTTATGATGGTAAGTTTGGGGTAACATTGAGTGTTTGTTTATATCAGACAGTTCAGACATCAAAAAATATATTTCAAAAATATTTAAATTAAAAAAAAACATGTTTAAACATTTTATCGAGTGTGTGTACTAAGACATAGGTTTTCGCGACGCGAAGCTAATGAAGTTCTGAGTAGTTAATCATTACCACCATGAAACAAGTGTATCAATATAAGATCTAGTAGGGTTATCACAAGCAGATATATGTCTGAGGAATTTTATTGAATAAAAATTTCAAATAAACGATACATTCCCTAGTGAAAGGGGGTATCTATGTAAATGAATGATTTTGATACTCTATTACATTATATATGTTAAGTATAGGCATATATAATAAAAATATTGGTGTTGAGAATGAATTGGAAATTTACAAACTGAACAATATTAAACATATCTGCTTAGGGATTGATTTTAGAATAGACACTAAATCACTAGTGATGTGCTTCGAATATAGTACCTCAAAAAGTATTAATATAGTTAGTAAAACTATCTAGGTCATAGCCATGTTTCCCTTTGTTTTTCTTTATTTGTTTGGTTAGCTGTGTTTGTGCATGGGCATAATGTATGACTAATTATCTCACATAGGCATGTAATAGGCAAAAAAGGCGTATTTCTTGTAAATATAATTACTTTCATTATTAGCATTTATGAAATAAAAAATATATAAGTAAATACTAAGAAATTATCAAACATATTACCTCATTAAATGGCTTAATTTTAGTGTGCATGATGAAATTGAATTTGCATAATTCACAGGATCTTGTTTCTGACGCTGTTAGCCATTGTTGAAGACAACTCTGATGCACATACTTCAAGCTGCCTGTAAATAAAAAAATTATGTGAATAACATAATGCATACCATTAATTGTTACTTTATATAAATAATTGAAACAAGTAAATTATTGCTGACTGTGAAACATAGTTGCAATCCCACTAAGAACACTAGCTATCCAGTACCAACTATGTTACATTTTAAAAACATTACACTATGTGTTGTAAAATGGCAGTTAGACCAAGCTGGTAAATATCTCTCAATCTTCAATTATGCACATCTGCCATTTACAATAAAGTATGAATACAAGCTAAGCCACATTATATGTTGAAACAAATCAAATTGATCAATGTACAGAGTACCTTAAACAGCTTAGACACGGAAATACAATAAGCAATATACACTCTGTGTACATATTTTACAACTCATATAATTCAAATTATATTTAAGGCATTGTACATGTTTTTGTAACAAGACGTGATAAATAATGTGTAAGTCAAAAAGAGGATGTTTTGTTTTTTGAATAAGTACAATGTAATAAAATAAACACATACACACTCACTCACATACTTTGATTTCCTATTGTGCGTGGCATGGACAACACAAATATAGTAACAAAAACACCGGAAAACAAACACTTATATATCACATAAATGTCTGTTCTGGCCGGCATTTGTATCTGGATTCCCTCAGTTTACAGGCAGGATTGCTGCCACCAATGGAAAATTGAAGTGTTCACATATCAAAATTTCAATAGACTCTTATACCTTTTTGTCATACTATTGTTTTGTGAGTAACTAGTTAGTTACTTAGGAGTTCCTAAAAATAATAGAAATGAAAAGGGTGTCTGTAAACAATAGTTGTCAGTCAACTGATTTTATATAGATCATAAAAAGTTACATTTGTATACATAGATAAAATAGACACCAAAGATAAAACTAAAAAACATTAAAATAGACACGAAAAGTAAAACTATCAAACATTTCTGTGCATTATCATACAGAATACGACATTTTTTTTTAGGTAAAGGTTAGGCATTATTTTAAGATAGTAATATTATTCTACTAAATTTATGTGTTACCGAACTTATATAAACATTATATTAGTATTTCAGAGAAAAATAAGAGAGTAAAAGAAACATGATTATGATCAATAAAAACTGTTCAAATCAATAATTATACAGTTTTGCAGTTTCCAGTCATTTAAAAGATAAATATGGTCACAAGAGGGAGATGTTTGTTAGTAATTATGATAAACTATTTTCATACCAAATTACAAGTCTCTAATAAATATTATTCATATACCTAACATGAATCACTATAAACTATTTTAATTTGCTATCCTGTAGGAATTTTAGAAATTGTGACCTAAATGCTAATTGACATTTTAAATGAAATTTGTGTGCAAAATTTCAACTTTTATTTTCAGAAGTTCAAGTAGGTTGTTGATATTAGTCAGTCTGTCCAAACTTCTATTTTTATGCTTATTGTTATATAATTTTAACTCATATAAAATTAATATATATTCGGAAATAACAAAATTTATTAAACAACTCTATGCAAACTTAATTAGCTTACAAATACTTTGTTGAGACATGCAGTTATGTAAAACATATACACTCTACGTGACAAGAATGTAAACAAATACCAGTTCAGCAATAACTCTACTCTAATCTTGATTGAATTGAAAAAATACATATATATTTGAATATTTGTACATTCCAGTATTGTAGAAACATTGACAGGAATGTTTATATATCCTTACAATTATAATCATAGATATTATTTCATTATATGAACAAGGTTCTTAACTTGTAGGAAATTATTATTTTAAAGGGCTATTTATGTTACTGACATATTGAACTTAAAAATATCCCCTATATGATAGTACAAATAATTCCGATTGCTGAATAGAAAACAACAAATTGTTTTAAATGTTTTTTTTTACACAAAACCTATGAAATGTGTCGTATTGATCAAAAGACAAGCGAATTTTTACCTTTTGCTAAATAAAAAAACTAATATAACGAACTTACCCGAACAATAGCAAGGTGCCAGTAAATGATTGTGAGCTTCACTTTCGCAATGGCAAATTCGACAAATATCTCCGCTTGAATTGCTGGACGAAGTTTGACTCGATCCAGAGCCTGCACGAACAGTCTCTCTGCCACATCCTCCACCCCAGTCCCAACTCTCGATGTCGGACGAATTTTTAACGTTTATTTGGTGAACGGGCATATTGAATACTCGTTGAAACCTTATAAACAGTCACAAAAAGTAACGTAACATAATATATTTCTTTACAAACTATTCCGATTAAAAATTGTGATTTCTTTGCATAACCAGGCCTTCTCCAATCGTAAACATGACTACTTCTAGACACGTAGATTTTAGTATCGAAAATGATTTTTTATCGGAATTTAAGCAATAAACACTAGAGAAATTTTAAACGTCACACTAAATAAATCATCTGTTCTTTCTACACCCTTTTAATAATAATTACAAACAAGAAAAGTCGAAATGAAAACATCAATGATAGGTACTGCTTAGGTACTATTTTTTTCAGTAGTTTACGCAGCCTTGGACGTTATCTATTCGGCAACATTAGTCTGTGCGCGCACTGAGCACATAATGTCGCAACGACAAAATATTTTAGTGCCAGTCATTAGTCTAAAGTGCATGTATGCATGCAACGATAAAATATCTAAAAAAATATGAAATACATTTTAAATGAATGAAGATTTAAGCGCTCACGTGCGGGGTAATAAATAACACAGTGGAAACGTAATTTCTCTACCTAGTCTGTGACAGTGACTGGCCACTGAAATGTCGGCATTTTTAATTTTTGACAATAGTTTGTTTGGATGCGGCCCCCGCGTGCGAGCACTTAAATCTTAATTCATTTAAAATGTATTTTATATTCTTTTAGATACAACAATACATTAATTTAAAATTTAATTTTAGCAAAATATCGCAAATAATGATAATTTATATAGGGTTTAGTACAGTAATACAGGTAGATAGTCCAGTCATACTGTTGCACAAAAAAAATGTGTGACAAATTACATATTTTTTACACTCAATGGCTTTTCCATACATTTTCTGAGCGTAGGCGTAAATAAGAAAGCGTCTTGTGTGGGAGGGCAGCTTAAAGCTTTATTCTCATTAACGTAAAAGTTAATAATATTAATTATTAATTTTAACAATAATTTTAACCTTCATTTATCATAAATAATTGTAACTAGTTTTTAATAGAATATAATCATTATCAATAATATTATTTGAATAGTTTAATTTACTTATTAGTAATTCATATGATAACCCCCATTTAACGATAATAACGTTATTACCTTTACTGTGATATTGTTATAACCGTTACTTTAGCCACAGAAAAAATAACGTCAAAAGTTATCTGTGATTGATGTTTAATCTGTAACATTCACTGTGCTAATGTGCTACAGATAGACAGACTCGTGTTCGAGTATTCTGTGGTCCGTCCGCGTGGTGTTTAGTAGGCAATGCCGTGTTAGTGCCTAAATATTTTAATAAAAGCAGAAAATATGAGTGCAAATACAGAAATTCACGCTGAACTTACTTCTCTTATCCATCAATATATACTCAGTATTGATAAGACCATCGCGAAGGACTTTTTGACAAAAACTAAAGCGGTGAGTTTGAAGTACACCACGTGTGGTAGTTGCACGTGTTGTCTTTTTATTTTAAAATGTAGGTTTTGTACGATTTAAATAATAATAGCGTTTTATTTATCACGTTCCCGTAGAAATAATTATAACAATTAGTAGTAATGCGACTTTTTTCACTTTACTATATTGTGATAGATTGAAGTTTATAGTTTGGTATTCTCTTCTGTAGTCAATTAATACTATTTAAGTTTGCTTTACTCTCTAGATTCTTAAGCCCTTTAATTTATAATGTCGCAGAATGAATGAAGTTATGTACAATTTTTAATTTATTTTATTCGTTGTTGCAGAAACCCAGAACGAAAAACTTACCAAATCTATTTGAAATATATTCACAATATAAAAAGTTACAAGACTCATCAAAGGATACCAACCAAACGTAAGTTATTATAAACATTTAAAATACCATTATGAATATTTCGCCTTATTTCACGCTTTCGCCCGCAGTAGTCAAGGTTCGCACGTCATGGCGGTTCGGCTTCTTTATTTCGGGAAAAAGGTACTCTAGCCGGCGGAACACAGCCCACATCCCTAGTGCGGTTACATTATTGTTACATGATCTATGTGAATGTAATAGATAGAGCCCACACATTTTAATATTTTGGAGTTTCAATACCTTTTGAGGTTAGATTACAAATGGTTACATTTTCGTTAACCACATTTTTTTCAAAGGGGATAAGTATAGGCATTCATTAATGTCACCGGCTGTTTAAATTCATGTTGCACCCATTAAAAATAACCTTATTATTTTTATTACCCTCTGCAAGACCTGTGGCGCGTAGGGAACCGGTAGACCTGTGTTTCTCCTTATAATTGAGCAAATTGGAACTCTTTCTTATTTTAGAATATCTATTACCAAAATTACTATTTTCTGTCAATGTTATATACTTTGTTAATAGAGCCAATGTACCAATATGGCTTATATATGTAGTAACATTTGTGTGATATAAATATCCACTTGTCAACAGTCAGTAACATCAATACAGTAACAGCTTCATCTGAGTAAAAATATATTGCCAACATTGGTGACCGTTTATGAGTAAACTCGTGATGTGCTTTTTATGCAACATTTTTGCACGCTGTACTGACAGAAATTATGCACCGTAATTATTTGGTTTACATACCTCCAAAAGTGTTTCTCGCTCATATGACCAGGAAAGTAGCATTCTTTGTTGAAATACAATTAATGATGACAGAATACACCAATGAATATAACTCATTTTAATGAAGTATCTGCAGATTGTCGCAGTGTTAGGGAATGTAGCCTCGGTTACAAATTATATACAATCGGAAGACAGTGAAACTGATGTTAGGTATCCTAAATGTCAGAGAACAAGTACTGGGAGTTGAATAAAAATAAAATATATATGCTTCATTTATATGGTTTTAATCCCACATGTGATTTCAAAACAATGGCTGGTTACATGTGATAAATTTTTGGAAAGTTGCTGGTCAGTAATGTGTTAAGAACTGAATGATGTCTACAACTTCACCATTAAAATTAATAACCTCCTAAATATTTTTACTATTAGGCTATTTTAATGAAAAGATATTGATAATATTGGCATAAGAAAAATGTTAGTTCAGTGTATTCTGAGATAGTGATATTCTGTTACTAGTTTGACACAGCCTGCTCATCAAAGCTGTGATGTTTTATATTTATTAAGAACATGGTATTGATGATTCCTGTGGTATTGCTTGTGTATGGTCGAAAGGAAATTGTGATCACATACCATCAGCTGAACTCCTTCTGGTTTTTATTTAACCCTTTGCACCAAAAAGCCTTAGTGCTTAAAATCAATTTCAATGAAGAAGTTTTAAATAATAGCTTATTGTTATTACATGTTTATTAGTTATGAAATATAACTATATGTATATGTATTTTATTATTTTTTAGTAAAGGAAATGAAAAAGCAAAGAAAGTGACACCACAAATCAATGGAAAAGGATCTAATCAGAAAAAAACTAATGAACAGTCATCTGATTCTGATAGTTCTGAGGATGAAGAACCCAAAAAGGTATTACAAAAACTTTGTGTGCAAATATCTTTATTAACCTTAATTTCAAATGATGTATAACATTATAACAACACATGATATACTGTGATTTTGTATTATCGTCACTACCTCTGATGTCAAATAAATCTCTCAAATACTTACTATGCCGTTTAAGAATGAATTTTATGAGAAATGTTACTTTTAGGTCAATGCAGTTGTAAATCAAAAACCAACTGCAAAAAAAGAAGAATCCTCTGACAGTGACAGCAGTGAAGACAATGCAACAACCAAACCAACAAAGCAACCGGTATTACCAAACAAAACATTGAAGAAACAAGAATCCTCTGATGACAGCAGTGATGATGAGGCTCCAAAACCCAAACAAAATAATGTAAATAAACCTGCACAGAAAACTACCCCTGCACAGAAACCCTCTTCCAAAAAACAAGAGTCATCTGATGATAGTTCAGATAGTGAAGAAGAAAAGCCCCAGCAGAAAAATGCCAAGAATACCCCAGCAAAACCTGCTCCAAAAACTGTTGCTCCCAAAAAAGATTCATCATCTGACAGTGACAGTAGTGATGATGAGAAGGCAAAGAAACCAATATTAAAACCAGCAAATAGTGCACCACCTCCTAAAAAACAGGATTCATCAGATGATAGTGATGACAGTGATGATGACAAACCTCAAACTAAAGCACAAACTCCTGCCAAAAACATTGCAAACAAATCTTTACCAATCAAAAGCACTCCAATTGGTAAAAAGCAAGCATCATCAGACAGTGATGATAGTAGTGATGATGATGCCAAAGCTAAAGTTTCAAAACCTACACCTGTTCCAGCAAAGTCTAATTCAAAGATAACACCTAAACCGCAAGAATCATCTGACGATGACAGTGATGACTCAGATAGTGAAAAGAAACAGCCAACTAAACCTATCCAGAAAATACAATCAACCCCAGCTAAGCTACCTAAAAAGGCACCGCCTAAAAAAGCAGATTCCTCATCTGATGATGACTCTAGTGAGGAGGAAAATAAACATAAAATAACACCGAAACCACAAGCTGCCGCTGTTAAGCTTGTGAACAAGAAACAGAAGTCATCCTCAGATGACAGCGATGATAGTAGTGATAATGAGAAAAAGCCAGCACAGAAACAAAATCCCAAACCTGCTCCTAAGGCAGTAAAGAAACCTATCGCTAAAAAGGAATCTTCTGATGATAGTGATGATAGCAGTGAGGATGAAAAAAAAAAAGTGCAAAAACCAACACCCAAACCTACACCAAAAGCAAATATTACACCTGTATCCAAAAAGGACTCTTCAGACAGTGATGATAGCAGCGAAGATGAGAAACCAAAAGCCGCTAAACCAGTCAGTGCAACTAAACCTAGTGCCCAAAAGCCATCTTCAGAAGATAGTGATGATAGCAGTGATGATGAACCCGAACAAAAAAAAGTTGCAAAAAAGCCACACTCAGATGATGACAGTGATGCTGTAGATGGTCCACCAGCTAAATCAGCTAAAAAAGGGCAAGAGGTTAATATAATTAATTTTATAAGCAGTTTTAAAGTTATTTTTGTTATACAAAAGCTGTTTTCTATAAGTGTTGTATCTTTTTACAGATGGGAGATAATAGTTTCAAAAGTGGAAAAAAAAGGAAAGCATCAGATGGAGAACCTACACCTGCTAAAAAGCCATACAGCAATTTTGTAAAGGTAAACAAGTAACTCAATTGTTGGATGAATCTTTCTGATCTCATATGTAATATATGTGTAATTGCTTTAGTATACGGGTGAATAGGCAGATGTCTAAATTTCATTTAAATTTTTATCTAAAGACAATATTGTTACATCCCTTTTTATTCTGTTTGTCATCTGGTTTAATGTATTTTATTGTTTATTAGGTATTAACGAGGGTTACGGTTACCATAAAAAAATAATTAAAAAATATTCTTTCAACTAATCAATGTTTTAAAAATATATTTTAAAATTTTGACCACTAGAAAAACATCTACTTACATATAAAACCATACACACACAGATAAACCTTCTAACTTATCTGTTTCATAGCCAATTTTCTTTAGCTCTATTGGCAAGCTTTCAGTGTTATCAATATAGAAACAAACTTATTTTTCAGTTTCATTATAATCATCCTTAACTGTCTTGTATGGTGTTTGACGTCAAACATACAATTAAGAAAAGTTTAAAACTATACATTTTTGCTTATCTGCCTATATGCTAATCGTATAACTTTAGTAATTACGTGCATTATATACATTTTACATTCCTGTTTCATTTCATTCATGTAATTTTGTAATGAGATTTTCTCTAAGAAGTTCGTAAATATATGCGGAGGTACTATGAAGCGGTGGTACTAATTAATATATGTCAATTATAATTACATATGACTAGGATAATGGAAAGTAAAATTCAATCACTTTTTTGTAAAACTAAATATTTTGAAATAAATTTTAGGGTACCAATGTTTCATCTACACCCAGTGAAAATGGTAATGGACCAAATAATAAAAGTACTCCATTCAGGCGTGTAGTCACTGAAGCTATAGAAGTCGATCCTAGACTTAAGGACAACTCATTCGATGCGAAGGTAAATGCCCTTAAGATTGAGAAGCCAAGGCAACTCCATGCAATAAATATCCGGTTTTCATTGGTGTATACTAAATATAAATTTTTCGTGGCTAAATATTTCGGGCATTTACTTAGCGATTCGGGAGTTACATAGGGTTGTCTTGGTGTTTAAAATTTATATCTCTACCAGGAGGGCGAGGATCAGGTGGACGGCAATGAAGAAGAATCTGAAGGCAATAAGTCGTGGCAAGATCGCGGTCGCGGTGGATTTCATAGGGGAGGATTCAATCGAGACCGAGGAGGATTTAACGATAGGGGAGGTCGGGGTGGATTCCGTGGTCGAGGAGGTTTTAATGACCGAGGCGGAAGAGGAGGGCGAGGAGGTCGCGGGGGATTTGATCGTGGCGGGCGTGGAGGTTTCGACCGTGGTGGGCGTGGAGGACGCGGTGGGAGGGGAGGTTTTGACCGTGGCGGTCGCGGGGGTGACCGTGGGGGACGAGGTGACCGTCACTCGTGGGGAGGTGATAGGGGAGGTTTCAAAAAAAATTTCAATGATAGACAAAGCTTCGAAGGAGGTGACAACTCTCAAAATAAGAAAATTGTATTTGATTAGCTCCAGGTAAGAATCTTGCGTTCAATGGTTGGAATATCTTATCACTAACAGTTTGACTTTTAGACAAAGCTAATTATTACATTTGCCTTACAAAATGGGTAAGCAATTTTAGGCTCCTGAATAATGTTTTATTTTACATAGATCTTAATTTAGAATTACTGATCCAATTCAATAAATTAAATTAAACACATATGCAGATTAATACTAATTATTTGATGATTAAAGCCTACAATTAAATGTTACTATTATGATAAAGACAATGAAGTTAAAATTTATGCACATTCATGGAACCAATGGCAATATCTTATTCCATAACCTAAATTATTTGGTAAAGTTTAGTCTCCATTGTAAGTTATATTTTTGTTCTGTAGATTTTTTCCTCAAACACACGAGTTAAAAAAGCTTTAATTGTTTCTTAAGTAATGGTAGGTAGCTTAAGTAATAGTTTTTAATTTCTAAAATGTTCTTTACAGAGAGGAGCTCGTGGATCATGGGGTGAGCGTGCTAATAAAGACTTGAAACATACCCGTGGCAAGTCATTTAAACACGAGAAAACCAAGAAAAAACGAGGGTCCTATCGCGGTGGTGCCATCGACACAGCTGTTCATTCTATTAAGTTTGAAGACTAAAATGTTTACATATAGTGTGATGTTCTTTGCGAAGTGGGTACATTATTGCATTAGAAATTTATGGCAGATGTATCCTCTAACGTTCTTATTAATAACTTTAGTAGTTTATGACTTACAAATGGTATAAATAGCATTTAAATAGGAATAAGTAAAAATATGTGGATGTATTGCATGATATTTACACCGGACAAAGGCAGATTTAATAGTGTAGCTCAATGGTTCATATGCAAATTCCGAATTTAATTGTAATTCAAAATATTTCAGTTTCTTGTCTAGTGTAAGTTTTTCAGTTCCATTATCTACAAATACTTGACCATAAGTAAATACATAACGTATGAGATGTATTATGCAGATGATAATTTTAGTAATTATCCATAAACAATGTCAAACTAGGTATATTTATATGTAAATATTTTTATATTACCCGAAAAAAGTGTTATAAGTAAAATATCTACAGCTAGGTAGAATTTCTCGACTTATTTTTGTAATGTTTAATTATAGTATAATACATGTAGTTCTTTTATCGATAATTTGGTTTTTTCTATTACTGACATTGTTTTCGTAAATAATGTACACGCCAACTGTACAATTTTATATTGTAATATTAGTATTTTAAGGATTTTATTAGGTTTTTTTAATTGGACAAAAGTAATGAAAGTTTTTGTTCATATTTGATTTAATGTTATTCCTAAAAATTACGATAATGGTGTACATTAAGTACCTATATATTATAGGCATTTAATTTGACTGTTATTGTTATATTTATAACTACAAAATGCGATAGTAATAAATAGATAAAAAAGTAATTCATAATTGGTCAATAACCGAACTATTAAAGTTTGTAAAAATAAAAATGTATGAAATTACTAAACGTTTATATCTTTAAAATTTGAACCTTAGATGACAGGAAGAGAAATGAGCGCCATATAAAATTTAATTATAATACTACTACATGTTGCCCGCGGCTTCGCCCGCGTAAAGAGCAGCAATAAAAATATTGTAAATTTCTTTCTATCAATTGTTGCCAGATAACGCTGTTGTTAAACACTTCATTTTATTTGGCTGGATTAAACATCGTAATGGATCTTTCCACAAAAATTTGATGTTCTTTTGTGGTAATATGTAGTTTTATGGTACTAGTCCGAACTGAAAATCATACCATAGCGACGTTCCGTTGCGCCGTGAAAGAAATGCAAACAAACACTTTCGCATTTATAATATTAGTATAGATGTTGGCACCCCTTCTAAATTGGTCAAATTAATCTATTGAACTGTATCCAAATTCTGAATCTACATAAGACTAATACATATGGTGTAAGATAATGTTGTATGCTTTTCGTGTACCTGACGATGTGTGAACAGAAACCTGCATTATATTCACGGACATATCCAGCTCCTGTGATTATTCTTTCTAGGGAGGACTTAATACTGAAAGGTAGGTGCCTTTAGATAAGGTTTCATTACAAAAGATCTGGTCGCCTTATCACAAGTCTTCACATTTGATACACAGCTGGGGATATTTGAGTGACAGGTACATGTCTCATTTTATTAGAGTCGTACACACTACACTCGAGTAAACTGACGCCATTTTATACGAGCTTTACGTGTTCCGTCCACATAAATCTTATGATACCTTACATTCTGCTTTATACTCTGGTTTGTAGTGATATCAATTTACAACTATAGGTGATAATTGCATATTGTACCCAATGATTTTACAAATTATGACAATAAAATAGCGTTGCATTTTTGTCATATATTTATGTATATATTTTTTAACGCTGCACACTCGTAGCCCAACAGTTGATTCCCTGTATCGCGGATGGCATAGACAACACAAATAATATGTCACTAACACCTATGACCCGAGAACAAATATTTATCGGTCACATAAATATTTGCCCCGGCCGGGAATCGAATCCAGGACCCCTCGTTTCGCAGGCGGGGTCACTACTAACTAGACTATGGGGACGTATTAAACTGTTTTTTTTATAATAAATCCATTTTCTGAGTGTGACAAGAAATAGGTAAGTGTTCCGCAACCAGCTACTTTTTCTATTTTAAATCCACCGTAGCTACTATCAAAAGCTCCTTCACTTCTATGTTAAATTTCATTTCACATCAATCAGTGTACGTAGTATCCACCCGATATATATTATTATACTCTTTAATATTCTCTACCTAGTCTGTGATATAATCACTGTCAGAAGTGACAGACTGTCACATTTCATAACAAATAATACGTAAATAAAGACAGAAAACGAAAATCCTAAGCATATATACCTATCGACCGTGTTTTAAAATGAATTTTTCTAGGATAGTGCCATACAGAACATATAAAAATTTCGGACACAAACGAGAACCAATGCCTACATTTACCTTCCTATGGCAGGGATTTTTAACCTTCTCGTTCATTGGAATGGGCCTTGAGTGGGAAAGGTACGTATTAATCGTTACGGTACCGCAGAGAGGAGCAGAGTTCATTGCAAGCACAAGCGCAAGGTTACATCATATAAAAAAAAATACCATTTCAACAATTTTATGCCTTAGGTTTGGAAAGCCTTTAATAGACCCTTAAAGTAAACTGTGGAAGATACGTCCTTTGGTTTTAGATTATGGCAACTAGAATACACTATCCTTGATTCTAAAAACCAAAATAAACAATAAATTATTTGTTAAAAAATACCAAAAGCCTGCATTTAGTGGACAAACTACTAGTTTAAGTACTTTATTGTTCAAAATTGAGGAGTACTCTCATCCCAACCCTGGGTCTTCACCCACTACAATGTAAGTAGGATCTGATACTACTACCAAATCATACTTACATTAAAAATACATTGTCATTAAAGTTGAGGCATTGTATGGAATTTAAACTTTGTAGAATAAGAGGAAGTATTTATAATTCATTTCGCAAGTCTTACCCAGATAACAATAATTACAAATGTGTTTCATATCTTATGCAAGTTATATAAATTTTAAATAAACTTAAACAATTCAGAATTCCAAACATATAAAGTTCATAAATGAATAATTTTTTGGGATACTATGGTCCAAATATGGTTGCAATGTCATTTGGGAATAGTGGCATAGTTTGACATAACAAATATAGTTACTTATACCACCAGTTTGTAAACTGCTCTTGCAGGAAAAAATTGTAGCTGTGTTTATCGTCATAATTCCTTTACTATGCAATTACCATTTGATGGATAACTTTCTCAGAAATTGCAATTTTTAAATTTTATCAGACATCTTTCAGACAAATATCCCGATAATATTGATAATACTTTTTTTTTAATGTACAATAAGTCAGTGCTTGACTACCATTCCACCTGATGGTAAGTGGCGATGTAGTCTATGATGTTGTACACACTAACTTATAAAGAGCCTATTCACTCTCCTTTTGAAGAACACCAACGCAGGCTAGCTATTCCATTCCTTCGTAGTATGCATAAGGAACAACCTAGTCCTAATGTATTGGTGATATAAATACTACAATAATCACAACCTTTTTGAAATTTTATTTGCATATTTAGTAGGTCTGAGAATCGGCTACTATCTATTTTTCATACCCCTAAGTGATAAGGGTTCTTACCCGCCTTAACATTTTTTTTTTAATTTTAAGACAAAATATTTATTTTATTATAATGAAGTTTTAAAAAATACATGTAAC
>DWPA01001010.1:0-20530 GCA_018251375.1 Calpodes ethlius
AATTCATATATATCTCATTATTTTCCGAAGTCATTAATATATGTATGTTACATTCTATTTAATTGATAGAATGTATTCTTATAAAATAGCTGTCACGTTAATGGCTTATTATTTGTAGAAAAATGTTAGCTTTGTCTCTGTTAACTCATTTCGTACGGCACAGCTGGGAGGTGTTCCGCGGCGGGACCATAAAGGAGTTCGGGCGGGGCGGGCACCAGGGGCCCGTGGACCCCGGGCAGGACGCGCTGCACACGGCGCGCGGCGGCGTGCCCGTGCCGCGGCCCTCCGCCGCCGCCATATCGCTGCCCACCATCGGTGAGAGCGCACGAGCCGTATAATGTATCAGTACCGGTCATTCGACCTTGCCTCGGTTCGGTGCGTGGCGTGCGGACTGACGGTAGCCATGATCGCATTGTCTGTGGCGCAGGGTTCGGCTCGGTGTACATGAAGATATGGAGCACGCTGTGCGCGATGGCGCGCGAGCCGCACCCGCAGCTCGCGCAGATGGCCGCCGACATCATCACCTACATATCCAATCAGGTCGGTACGCGGTGCGGGTCCAGCGCCCCACCGAAATAAAACATTACGAGGTAACGTGCTGAATCACTTGAAGGATTTACACCGCCCTCCCCGGCCAGTGCTAGCCTAGCTGTCGGTACCGGGGGCGCAGCGGATTGTAGCCCGTGACCGATCACCAGTGTTCGTAGCGTTGTTGAGAATTAGTCAGCGGACACGGTGAGGGCGGCGGGCTGCGGGGTTGGCTGTATGGGGGGTGCCGACGACCGTTACTTACCATCTGGTAAGTGTGGCCGCTATCAGACGGAAAGTAACGGTCATTGTCGCCCTCCGCGGCGTCGCACCGCGCGCTCCGCGACCGCCGCGAGCACGGACCAGGTATATCATTACGTCGTGTGTAATATATAAAATAATATGTATCTTTACATTTTATGAAGCATTTAGAATAATAATATTGTGAATTGTGTAATATTTTAAATATAAACATTTCCACGTCGCCTTTGATTTGTTGGAAGCGATGCTGTGTGAGCATTAAGCTCGCCTACTAGACCTATGGTGCCCGCAGGTGGACAGCGTGGGGCGCGAGGTGGAGGCGCGCGGGGGCTCCAACTCGCTGCCGCCGTCGCCCAACACGCGCCCGCAGCCGCACGACACGCGCACGCTGCCCCATGTCGGTACGTGCCACATTGATTGTTATAATTATAACAGTCAAAGACTTCTGAAACAGCTGCGCCCCCCATCGTTCCACATCTATCAGTATAATTTCGGATATGTATACGTTCAAGGCGCCGCCGCGTCCAATATATTTTGTGCCTTCGTAAATAATTGACGTCGGGCCGCTCTTGTATCCTGGCCCAGAAGAGCTAGGCCCGGTATCGGCGGGGCAAACTAAACGATTGTTATTGATCGATGTTGATTCATAATAAATATATGTTTAATCTTTTAATGAAAGTTTACGTAAGGTGGTACTCTGGATCTCGTATAAGCACCTTAAAGTCAGCATAAGTCGAACTACGTTCTCTGTCGCAGGGCGGCGCGCCGGCGCGGGCCTGCCGCACACCATCTCGGAGGACTCGGTGGCGCACCGCGAGAGAGACTCCACTTCCTCTACTTCTAGTGAGATATCAATACTTTTACCATTGATCCGTTACCTACTGCGCAGGCTGGGCTTAGATCAATGAGCGGTCGTGTCGCAGGTCAATCGATGAAGAAGGCCATAGTGCACACGCAGTTCATCGAGTGGGCGACGGCGCAGTTCGCGCGCGGCGCCGCCGAGCCGGGCGAGCGGGCCGGCGGGGCTGCGGGCGGCGCCGGCGACTGCGAGAGCCGCGCGCACCACGAGCGCGTGTGGCGCCGCGCCAGGAACAAGAGCATCCGCCGGGAAGCAAGGGGTGAGGCCGCGGTCACTCGTTCTTAGATCCCACGTGAATGTAACGTAAGCGTCCATTCTGAGCGGCATCGGATGACCGATCAAAATTGTTGAACTCCATCGTCCCATGAAGCCTTCGCGGAAATATTTACCCAGCTAAGGCGCCGTACGGGGTACATTTTTCGTTCAAAGTACCGCGCGTTATTTTTACTATAATTTTAATTCAGTATGCTGTCTATGTTATTTACTTATATTAGTAGATAAATACAGTACTACGTCGCGTGAATACTGTTTTAATTCTTACAGCAATAAAGTGTTACGAATCCTACGGGACCCTCGTGAGCATAGCATATTGATATGTCGGTGTGTGTGTGTGGCAGCGCTGCGCGGCGCGCGGCCTTCGCGGCTGGAGACGCAGGCCTTCCACTCGCGCTGCCCGTTGCCGCCGCTCGTGGTGCTGTTCCACCCATACGAGCAGCACGCCGCCGTCGCCTTCAAGGACAACTTCGGGTAGGGTTCGATACTGTATTTACATTATTCGACAATTCAGTAACGACGGCACGGCGCCGCATGCCCGTTGAAACCTTCGTAATGCAGAATGATAATAGAACTGACCGCACCGTCTCCAGGATCTGGGACTGGGGCACGGGCGCCAAGCTGTGCGCGGGCGCGTGGCGCGCGGCGTGGGGCCGCATCAGCTCGCTGGCCTACCTCAACGCGCACGCGCGCGCGCTGCTCGCCGTGGCCAGCCACCAGGGGAACCTGGCCATATACAGGTAGCTCGCAGACCGACAGCACTGCACTATTCGGTAGCGTATAACCGTATTGATCTCACGGGTGCATAGTGTAATGGAATAAAAACAAAATCTCGCCCCGCCGTATCGTTTACTGCCGAAGTCGCTCCCGTGCAGGACAGCGGTACCACGGTGCACTTCTTTTAACATGACAAACATGAAACGTATCGCTCGACCCGACCGTGACGCGAGCCACTCATGTCCCCGCAGGCCGTCGGAGTCGAGCAGCAGCGCGGAGCCGGCGCTGGTGTCCGCGTGGCGCGCGCTGGACGTGCGGCCCGCCGCCGACTACCGCCCGCCCTCCGCGCAGCCCATCTACAGTACGTACCCCCGCCTACCCGGCCCGATACGATATACCATTTAGTAGTATGCTAATTGTTGCGCCTCGCTTTCTTAACGAATGCTTAAAGCGTTACAAACCTGGTTCTAGGAGAAGTAAAATTATGCTTTTCTGTTTCTTACGCACTTCACGACTTCACGACTTCACGACTTCACGACTAAGATTTGCTTTTTAAAACGTAAAAGTAGAGGTAATTGAAAACGGTAAAAATAAGGTATAAATATGTCGATTGAGAATAACTAAATATTTTTCGAAGGAGTAATTCGGCAATACGGCCACGCTATTATTACTTTAAAATAAAAAGTACAATAAAGATTTACCGATAGAACAAACAAACACGTTACGATTCATGGGGCCGGATCTTGACGTGACACTTGCGAAGAATAAATACTACAGAATAAATACTGCAGCTTTGAGATCCATCTGGCTCGGAGGATCAACGTACTATTGATAGGAGGCTCGCTTTCCTCGTCGTTTTAAAGGTCGTCAAGGTGGCCAACCGCATTAACGAGCGTTTGTGTAGCGGCGACGAGCCCGCCGCACGGAGAGAATAGAAGTCACGACGTTGCATGCGTACTGCGTATAAGCTCTCGTGTTACGGTCCTGTAACTTGCCCCTCGTAATTGAGCCTCGCGTCGGACGGCTGCCGCGGTTACACTGTACACCAGTATTCTCGGAGCTTGTAGACAATCGCATCCCCGCCCCTTACGTTGCATACCGGCGGACGGTGCCGGGTGTCTCGCTGTAGTTGCACCGCGCTAGCTGTTGCGTAAACGGTGATTCCATCGTTTTGCTTTTTTCATGCACGGAGTTCCTAATGGTACTTGTAGACTTTAGTAACTTCAACTATAGGAAGCGGTCATTTACACGAGGAGGGTGAATGATCATTCAGAATTATTTATGTAATTTAGTTTCCTAAGAATGGCACCGTTTTAACTACCCGGCCGTGGACGGGGCTCCAGCGTCAGGCCGGCGGATAAGCTGATGTCGGAGGTGTTTGAGGGAGTAGTGTGGCCCTCGGTCTACGTCGGTACCGGCACCCGCCGATGCCGTATTGAGATCGAGCGTGACACGTCGACGTGACGAGCGGATCCGCCGCCCTCTCGCGGGTGACACCCCACGGTGTCGGTCAGTGGAGTTGCATGCAGTAAGGCGTGGTGTGGTGGGGACAGGTCTCGCGCAGCTGGTGTCGGACCAGTTCGGCGCGGCCGACGAGCGCGCCGCCCCGCGTCGCGACCGGGAGCGCGACCGCGACAACCGTGAGTCTCTCCCTCTCCCTTCCCGCTGATTGCAGTTACGGAACCTTACTGGCGAGCTATCCCATCTTTTTTAAACACGACCAACATTTTAAATGAAAGAAATTCAAATAAGCGTCTGCCGGCTTCATCTAATCCATAGAAATTACCGAGTCGTAGCACGGGATCAATTAAACCAAGGAGTCGGTGCGTAGCACGTAGCACGTCCGTAGAGTGGGGTCCAATGTATCACGATACAATCGTAGCAGTAACAGGACATTGTGTCCCAAAGCAATAAATACCTACTTTTGAGGCGAGTGTTTTTTGAATCCCGAGTGAAGTGACGGAGTCTTGAGTAGAAATCTTAGTACAGCGAGCGATTCTAAAGTAGAATTCAAATTACTCGAGTAATTTCTATGAACGAATAAATAAGCGTAACTTTCGAATATAATAGCGCACTACTTGAGGCGCTCTCGCACTCGTTTATTATAAAACTAAGAAAAAAAGTCTACGTAAGTAACATTCCAATTCAGTTGTACAGTTGGAGGTGGAATTTGTGCGACATTTATCTGTTCTCGAACTCTTTTTAAATATGTCTCGCGCGCGGTTCACTTTACCGTATGGCCTGTAACTTGTTCATACCATGAATTCGATAGATCCGTTTGGTCATTGGAACTTTTAACTAACTATTCCTATTCTGAATTCAAAACACTTATAGAGATAAGTGTTGTATTATAATTAGTCTATAGTATACACGGTAGCTACTCTCGAATAGAAGTGATAAAAAATATACTACACATTTAAAATAATAGCATAAACACTGTCGTGTCGTGCACCGTAGGATCTGCAACTGGACCCTTACATTATGCGGTTCATGGAAATTGAGAGCAAAGTAACGGAAATGGGACAAACACATCGTTTATTCATAGAAATGTGTCCAATTAAACGATACGTGCGAAGTGATAGGCGAGCTCGCGGCCCGTCCGCGCCGGCCTCGGTTGCCGCATATCATTGAACCGACCGCTGATGTGACGTCGTCTCGTCGGCTGCACGTATGTCGCGGTGCTCCACATACACGGGAACGTTACGGAGCATTAGGTACAACATAGCCATTGAGCCTCGCGAGACTCGGGGCTGCATCGGCTGACTAACACTCGTTAGTAACGTACCGCATATTACTTGTATACATGTATTTAAATTAAAACCGACCGATGGCTGTACTTGGAAGGTGTTGGAGATGAATTATTAAGGCGGGTTACTTATAAACGCAACAGATCCCTTGACAACATTTTTTGAACTTTTCTGCGTTTGTCCGTTCCTTACCTCCGGCTAATCTCACAAGCAGCCTCAATTATTCGAGTGCGAGGTTCACTGATGTATTGTATTGTGTATTGAGCGTGGGTTTAATTTTGTTTTATTTGAATCGTGTCGTAGGTAAACAAACATTTGTCAGTGTAAAGAAACCCGTCTCAACCCATACATGTTTAGACGCTTGTTAGTCTTTTTTAAACATAAATTTATCACGGTCGCCGGTGTCAGTGGGCGTAGGTGTGGGCGTGGGCGTGGGCGTGAGCGGTGCGGCGAGCGGGGCGGGCGCGCCGGGCGCGTACAGCCCGCCGCCGACCGGCACGCTGGTGCGCTGGAGCGCCGCGCGCAGCTCGCTGGCGCTGGCCGGCGCCGCGCCCACCGTGCGCCTCTGGGACGCCGCCGCGGAGATGCTGCACGCCGACATCAACACCGGTAATCTCCACAGCACCCTCGTCGGCACTCTCGGGTCGACTAGCTCGTTTCGTAGATACTTTTGTTAAGCCAATTATATTTCGAATTCACGAGATCCACGACACGTAGATCCTGTGCGACGTAGACGGCTTCGGTAGGTGCTAGGTCGCAGTGCGGTAACCGTACGTAGCACATGTCCTGAACGTGTCGCGTGTGTGGCGCAGAGTGCGAGGCGGCGGCGACGGCGCTGTGGCGCGGGGAGGGCGGCGGCGCGGCGGAGCTGGTGGCGGGCTTCGCGGACGGGTCGGTGCGCGCGTGGGACGAGCGCGCGCCGGCCGCCACGTTCGCGCTGCACCACCACGCCGCGCCCGTGCTGTGCGCCGCGCGCCGAAGGGACGCGCACGCGCTGGTCACCGGCTGGTGAGTCCTTCGCTACATACGCACTCGCCGTGCGCCTTCCCTTTTTCGATACGTGCTAAATAATATTCAAATGTATTAAGCGGTAAGCGCGTGATAACGTTGCCGAGATTTAAATCGATGCAACGTCGAGTAGACCGGCGCGCAGCGGGGAGGACGATAATGTGAACGGTCAGTGTAATTGTGGTTGCAGCATCAACGGCGAGGTGCGCATCTACGACGTGCGCAAGCTGACGGCCGCCGAGCCCGTGCGCGCGCCCGGCCCGCTCGCCGCCATGGACGTGCACCCCCGCGCGCCGCTCATCGCGTGGTGAGTGTCCCCCGGCGGCCCGGCTCTCGGGATGCAGTGGTACTGGCGAAATTACATTCACATGGAAACGTCGCGGGTGCTTCCGAGGGAGACCCAGTGCTCAACGTCTGATTGCAGCCGGGGCAGTATCGCTTTAGATATGTGCTATAGAATAGATTGTGCTAACGTCTCGCGTGCGGTGTGTTCCAGCGGCTCGGTGAACCAGTCCATCAGCATCTACGAGCTGAAGGGTGGGCTGCTGAACACGATCAAGTTCCACGAGGGGTTCATGGGCGCGCGCATCGGACCGGTCTCCTGCCTCGCCTTCCACCCGCTCAGGTAACCATCTTTTGGTGCGCGATATCCTCCCGTTGAAAGCACTGCAAGTAATGTGCAGTCCCAATATCCTTCAGCACCATTATTCACCGGAGGAGCGCCTGCAAAAATTGCCTCCGACTGCATTAGTTAAAAATGTACAAAGCTGGGAACCCATCATTACTAAAACTTATTGCATAGAATGAAGTGTACCGTACGCAAACATTAAGCGGTGACGTCGGCAGGTGCGCGATGGGCGTCGGCGCCAAGGACCTGACGGTGTCGGTGTACGTGTCGGAGGCGCGCCGGTGACCCTCGCTGTACGGCCTGCCGCTGCCGCTGCCCTTCCACCAGTGACGCCGCATGCCGCACGCCGCACGCCGCACCCCGCGCTACGGTCGGTGAGCGGCTCGAAGGCCCATTTTTGATTAATTCACTGCTATTTCGTTTGAGTCTATAGATTATCGGCCAGTCGAAGGTTCCGGAACCTCCCACTGCATTTAGACATCCAGTTAACTTTGCAATGAAATACATGTATATTCGATAGATGATCAGATATTCTTACTGTACATGTTGCAGGAGTCTACGTAAAAGTCGGGTACCCTAGAAGTGAATGCAGGAGGTCGCATCTTGTACAGTTGTACCGGTGCAGTCGGCGACCCGTCGGCGACGAGCGACGCACGTAGCTTTCGTACATATACACTAATATATTCTTTCAGTAACATTATTCGAACGGTATTGTCACTAGCATAAAATATCGAGTAGCAATTAATGGACGCATCGGACTGCAGCCGGTCCGGCCCGGCCGCCCCCGCCCGTGCTGTCTTTTGTATGGATTAGTAATAGGTACTTATATATCACTACGAGCGTTTACCGCGAGGTTCGCTCCCCCCTCGCGTACCTCACTCGAATCGGACTCCAGCAGTCGGCCACCGTCAGCCCCCGCCGCGGGGCTCCGGCGAGCGATGACATCGGTGACCGCTCGCGAGTCAATATAATATTGATACGTCGGTATTACACAGCCCGTGGCTGGTGGCGCCAGTGAACCGGCCCATCTGCTAATGTAATTTGTCCATGTAGATACTTGACATAAACCGCTGCCCTTCTTCTAAAGATCTCCAATGTAGTGCCAAAGGCCAAATGTACAACTGTACAACCGAGCTGGGTCGTGTCACCGCGAGCAGTCCGCTCGATTGTTCGGCTGCAATTTGAAGTGTCGTCAATAATGTTTTATATTGGTTTACAAGACATTGTATGTATAGTGCGGTGCTACCGAAACGACTACCTCGTTTATAAATGTGCAAGCGACTGGCAACTTGAACACGGACATGTTACATGCGACGGCGTCGCCACCTACCGAGGGGCCAGGAAACCTCTCGCACACACCTTACGTATACTTGCAACCCTCGGCTGCTGTACCACTTAGTGCACACAGTGAATGTTGCAGTGATCTACTTCATTCAGGGGAATCTAGACTTCGTAGCTGCATCCCCATGTAGAGGCCGGTACAAGAAATACGGAACCCAGGTCAACTGTACCTCTTTTTTTCTTTCGCGAAATTACTAAAGTACTTATAACTTTAAATATAATTTACGTGTACATATTATTGACGGATCGGTGGACCGGCTCAGTACAGGCCCGTGTTATCGAACGATCTCGCCGACGGACGAGTCCCGCCGCCGGAGCGGGCGGACGCCCGCGTGCGCTTCGAGTGAAATGTAAATAGTGCCGCGTCGCCTAGGTTAGGTTGCGCTGCTATAATATACTGTACCACAAATGCAATACATTATTAACAGTTAATTTATTTAGTTGTAATTAATTATAGAGTAATATTGGATCGAGCGATTTACCAATTGTAATGCTAGGGGGTGTTGCGACTGTCTCGGTTAGATTTGTAGGAGGGGCACGCCCTGGACGCCTCGCGATGTACTCGTATCTATGATGACGGTGGTGACATCCCCTACCGTAGGGGGTTAGAAAATTATTTGAGCGTTTTATATTTAGTGAAATGTTATGAATTTTTATGTAGCACATCTCATCGAAAAAGTGTTCAAGAGGTGCTACACGTTATACTTACTACTTAGATTATACTCTGGCATCGGCTTCCCGCGCCTCGCGCCCGCCGCCCCCCGCCGCCCGCCGCAGGGGGGGGGCCGCACGTACTAAACATGATCGTGGTTATTTTTAAGGATTATACGATGCTTTATTTCAAATAAATGTTATGTGATTAGAAATCAGAAAGTTCCTAAGACTCAATAGTTACTAGATGCCATTTTTATTTGAGTAAGATTAATTACGAACCAGCTAACTGTTGCGTTGTTTAGTTATTTTGTACGGGACCGTCGGGCGGCGGCAGCAGCCCGCGGTCCACTAGCGTTAACTGGACACTACGAATTGGGTTTGAACAAATATTGAAGTTTTAATCCTCTCGATTATACTTTAGCATAAATATTTAAAGCGAGGCCATAATTGCATACTGGTAGAGGTGAACGGACTGACGGTGATGTAACGGCGAGCGGAGGGACGAGCCGCCGGCCGCCGGCCGCTCGCGGTTGTTGTGTAAAAATTTGCATTTGTCTATAAATTTAGTTGATCATTGCTTTTACAATATATAATTTAATTGTACATTTTACATAATAAAATTGTTGTTGTTGAAATAAAATGATACAAATACATTTTGTTTTATTAAAAGAATTAATTGCATTAATGTCATATTGTGGGGATTTAGCTCGGTCGGTCCTGTGAGCCCGATGTGGGTTGACACCAGTTTATCTTCGCGATTTTCCATCTTCATTTTTAAGTTTGATTTCGGAATGGATTTACTGAGTTTATGTCGACATATAAAAGATGAGTAGTTCATATAAAAACCTTGAAAGCAATATGTGCTCTATAATTTTCCTTCAAGGCAAAAGAAAAACAATTGCCGTACATATTGATGATGTTTTAATTCAGGTAAAACATTAAAATTCAGTTTATTCACATTCATACTCAAACAAAAAAGTTTTTTTTAAATTATATGCATCACTGATGACCTTTGGTGGTGTAACCTACATTCTAGTTTCTACTGGCATTGTTAATTACTTTATAAACAAAAGTTACATACAAGATGGTATTTCAGTACCTTTCTGTGTGGGACAAAGAATCTCTATTGGACCATTTGTAGTAAAAAAATATTTAAGTATTAATTTTAAGTTGTTTAATTTTATGGCTTACCCCAATCCTTTGCCTTAGGGGAATGCTTCAGCTCATTTTAGCCAAAATAAAGGTTTAGCCGAAGGTTTTTGGAAGAAGGTGGTCAAAGTTGAAACTTTGATCAAGTAGCCTAACACTACTTTAGTTATTGACAATTTTATAAATGCATGCAGTATTACATTCTATCATCATAAATTAATTAATATGAAATAAAATTCTTTGTAACCATTCTACTAATAATAACATCAAGGTAGTCATTGGCACATTTTAAATTATTCAACTTGTATACGGACTTCAAATCTTTCATATTTGTAAATTCATGTAAATCTTCTATAGGACACATCTCTCCGGCTATGTGGCCTATGACTTGTTCACTGTCATCTTTCACACAAGTTATAAGGAAACAAACGAGAAGATTGCTATCTTTTTCGATACCAAACTTGGTGAGGCTCTGCGAAATGTTTTTGGAAAGCGACAAGTTGTAGAGGATTTCTGCATGCACCGACCGCGTTACCATACTCTGAGTTTTCTCAGCGAGCACTGCGCGGTTGGCTGCCACCACCACTTGGAAGATGTCCAGGATCAAGCTAGGTTTTATCGCGGCACAGCTCCATACGCCATTAACTATGTTGTTTCTTATTTCATCCAAATTTTCAACATTCCTGAATAGATACACTTTGATAGCGGTTTCGGTATCAGAATCTAAATTACAAATGAATGGAGTAGGTGCCATTTTCAATTATCACTCGAAGATTCCAAATCAATGTAAAATCGTCCCTCGTAGCCTTCAATATTCTCTATCTCTCATATAATTCCAGAATACCTTTAACTTGTACTAAATGAATAACAAGTTAACAACATAACCTTAACGTTACTTACGACCACAGACTAGTTTGAAATAAAACTATAATAGAGTACACACATTAGGTAGGGAGTTTCTTGATAGAGATAAATGAGATTCCGCCATATTGCGACGTCATTGTCGCTGTCATAAACCGAAAACGGTTAACAAAACAAAATATTTATGAAAAAAAATTACTACTTTAAAATGTTTAACTAAATTCAACTCTACATTTCCATTCATTTCGCTAATTTCCACGCAATACTCATGTGACAAAAACTCATAATTTTATAAGCTTAAAATTAAATAATAGTTAAAAAGATCTTAAAACACGCTTCTGAGAGAAAAAATAAATTAAAATATGAACTGCATTAAAATACAAAATTGATAAACGAATCAGTTCCCTATACCATCCAGTAGAATGTCAGTTTGTCTTACATTTATGTAAGATATAATTTATATGAATATTTGTTACTGTTAAAGCATAGCACTTAATGAACAAAATTTTATCAATATTGGAAATAGGAAAAATGTGTTTAAATGTAAAAATATAGAACCTTTTTGGATACATAAAAATGTTATTAATAATCAATGAGTTATTTGTTTAGATTTTATTTGCAATCCGTACTTTACCAATTTAAATTCAAGATTGATAGACGTCATTTGATAGAATTTTAAATTGTTTCTCTGTAACCTGTGCGTGTACAGAGTACTCTTGAGACAAGGAATCTAGTAATCAGCGGCTTTAATTTTTTTTGACAATTCGACAATGTTGACATTTTTGTTATCAGTTTTTATCACTGATAGTAATAAGTTCCCTCTGAACCGAAACCAATTTTGTTTTTTGTAATGAAGTTATACTCCTTGTAACATTGACTTGATTAATAATTAAACCAATAAACATGTTCGGGCCAAGAAAAAGTTTAATGAAACTTTTAAGTCAAGTGCAAAGTTGGCGCTCTCTGTGTACACAAGTAAGTCGCCAGACTGAGAGTTCGGGGATAGTGTACCAGAAGCTGAGTGGTGCCGACAAGGGCATCGCGCTCTACGGTCTCAACAGTCCCAAGAACAAGAATGCGCTGAGCTCGGACCTGGTGCAGGCCATGCGAGAGGTCAACCATCTCCTCAGGGAAGACACTAAGATATCTGTAGTCATCCTGCACAGTTTGGTTCCTGGAATATTTTGTGCTGGTATGTAACTTTTCTTATCCTTATTATATATTATATTCTTATCCTTAAAAATTACATCAATACTTGCGAAATCCCAAAAAGAACCTGTCCATCCTTACTATTGTGTATGCAAGACAATAACCAAATATACAACAAACAAGATTTGCTGAAAATTACAAATATTTAATATTTTATTTAAAACAAATCAATACATCTACATTATTTGAAAAAGTGCAATGAGTAAAATGAGTACATCCAGAACTGGGCTGCTGTATTAGTAAAATCAAAGTAAAAAAAGTTTTTATCAAAAAATGGGTGAATACTCCAAAGGAAAAATAATTATTCAATATTAATATTTCAGTATCTACTGTTAAAAATATTCCAAATGACTTTAAAATAAGTTCTCTTGTACATTTAAAAATGTGCTTTTGTTGTTTTAGGTGCCAATTTAAAGGAACGTTTTAAAATGAATGAGGATGAAGTTGCAAGCTTTGTTCGTGCACTCCGAGAAACATTTATACAGGTGGAAGATCTGCCCATGCCAACTATTGCAGCTATCGAGGGTGTGGCTGTTGGAGGGGGCCTGGAACTAGCACTGGCCTGTGATATTAGGATAGCTTCAGAGGCAGCCAAGTTAGGCTTGGTGGAGACTGGAAGAGGTCTCATTCCTGGAGCTGGTGGTACTCAGAGGCTCCCCAGGGTAATCCATCCCAATATAGCTAAGGAGTTGATATTCACTTCCAGAATAGTAAACGGAAGAGAAGCTAAGGAGCTTGGTTAGTAACTGCAGTATATATTTATGTACAATATAGTATAGTACTGGTGGATGTGTGATACCTAATTGTTAAAGGTTATCTTATCATTGTTTTAATTGGACTGAACATTTCTATGTATATGAATAGCATTTATTATTTGATTCTTATTACCTCCACACTTAGGGTGTGTATATACAAAACATTTAAAATATTAGTTTTAGTGTGTGTAACACTCTTGCATGTAGAGTATGTAAATGTGTAATGGCAAACAGAATTACTTATGTACATATTTTAAACTGTATCCGAATTTGGAGAATACGCTATTTTAGTTACACTGCTAAAATGTTGAATTTTTTACAGGGATCGTAAACCATGTTGTACCCCAAAACAATGAAAAAAATGCAGCATTTGAGAAGGCAATAGATGTAGCTCGAGAGATCATTTCCAATGCTCCCATTGCCCTCCGCTGCGCCAAGCAGGCTATCAACGAAGGGATGCAGCTGAACATCACGGACGGTTATGAAGTAGAACAGAAATGCTATGAGATAAACATTCCCACTAAAGATAGACAGGAAGGCATGGTGTCTTTTATGGAGAAGAGGAAACCCAAGTATGAGGGGCACTGAATATCATTATTACACATACATTTTTTCAAGCTTGTTTATTTTTAAAGATATGTGATGATGGTCACGTGTTATATCACACTATTTTTTACTTACTTTACAAAACTCTAAGTGAATTAAATGATATATTTTATATATATAACAATTGTTATGATGTAATCATATGGTGTTGTTTCATTTTGAATTCCTTATCATCAGCAATAATGCATCTTCCATGTTATGGTTTATCTATGAGATAACAGTGTTCATTACAATTTGACTACAGCATTGTAACAAAGTAATACTTAAATATGCAATTGATTAAAATAAATATATTTAGCACTTATAATGACACAATCAGCTGTCTGTTCATAAAATACACTATTATACAACAAGCTATGTAGGGAATTATCACTGAATATTAAGACACTCCTTAAGCTTCTCCATGGTGTCATCTGGTGATGTGACCGTGTGACCTATGGTTCGGGGATCACTGTATATTTCATGGTCATTACCTCCTGGCATCGTTTTATCTCCAAAAAAGTGGATTTCCTTAAAGTTCTCATTAATAATATGCTCGAGACAGTAAGTTTTGTCCCACCCTGTGGGGAATACATCCACGCTTATCTGTCCGCCCAAAGCAAATGTCAATTTGGAATCTTTAAACTCCGCCTGGAGAGCTTCAACAAACTTGGCTCTTACGTTATGTTCTATATCAAACCTAGAAAACTCGTCCCTTTCTGACTGGGAACAGGACCTTCCCACTGGACAAATATTAATCATACTGGAACGAAACTCTACAAAATTGCCTCTCTTGGCTGGGAGCTCCAACTTGGACATGTAGCCAAGAGCGAAGTTGATAACTCGCTGCAGGGTCTGCTCACCGATGTAGTTCAAGATACTTTCGGTGCTCATCAGCTTGCCCTGTCTGTAGTGCATCACTCCATTTTCACAGAAAACAAAATCAAATTCGTTCGTTACGTTCTCCCCAGTCATCTGTTCTACAATTTTTGGGTAATCGGAGCCACTGACCAAACCTACCGCGACTCGGGGCTTCACTTCGTCGAAAATAAATTTTTTTAGCTCCTCTGTGATTTTCTGCCTCGGTTTAGTAAGCGTTCCGTCGACATCGAACAAGCAAAGAATGTTTTTACGCGACATGATATATCTTGCGCTGGTCCCGAATACCGAGTCTCCCGAGTGGTCCCGAGTTTAGTTTGAATTTTGGAGGCAAAATCCGCACTCACACAGTTACACGAAAATATTTGGTGGCAGACAGGCTCGGTGCCAACGTAGTACCAGTTATTCGTAGAACGCAGCGCACACTTCACTTCACTGTGCCCCACAGAGTTGGACACGTCAGACCGTCACCACGAAGTGCTGTGGTCTAGAGATCACTACATTCACAGCACAGCCGACCGACATGACGATCGCCGGCTTATCACTCGCTCTTATATTGTGCTTACTTGACACTAAATTTGTATTATCTAGTAGTACGCGAAATGTTCTCATTTTATTAGGTAAGTGAAATTTCATATCAGTACAATAAAAATTTAAATTTTAAATATTTGTATCAATAATAATAATAACTTACTTTTTATTTATTTTTATTATCATGTTATTCTTTATTTTAATATGATTGTGACACAGACTAACAGAGTAATAAGATAATACGTACTCTTTGGATTTTATTTAACTTTACAAAATTGACGTTTAAACCGTCAAGGTTTGAAACTTTGACATTTGATTTGAGACCACGACTGATAAGAATCAGCTGTCGTCAGCGTGTCCGTAACAAAAGCGCGCCTATATTTGAAATAATACAAAGGTTATATTTTAATGTATCCTCAAGGTTCTGTTCTTCTATAACAAAACAGAATACACCCTTAATTTTTTACCGATAACGTCTATTCAACTAACTAGTGTTAGCAGTCTGTTGTCCGTAATATTTAGATATGCGGTTTACTTTTTAATTTCCCTAGTCACAACGTAGTTGTAAATTGTTATCAGTAAACACATTTATCTATGCAACAAGTGGAAGAATAAAACGTTAAAAACTTTTTTTTTTCAAGGTTTCCTCGTTACACGTAGTGGAATTATTTTTTGTCGTTCACTGCCATATCATAGATAGTATGAGAAATCATTGGATATATATCAATAACCCGCATTATGTGTATGTGAACTTAGAATAAAGGTTTTTTCTTAGCGGGACACCAATTAATACGGCGGAGGTGGCGCTCTCCAGTTTTGCTCTCGATGTAAATTGCGGAACTCTTTTCGTAACTGCAATTTTTTTACTGTTTATATATTAAAATCGTGTAAATACTCAAATTACAGCATTTAAAATATTAACCTGCATAACAAGAAAGGAATAAATATATTATGAAAATTGTAGTCACCTGCCTATCAGACAATATCTAGACACATTTTTCCTTTCAGTCTTTTGCTAATGGACATTAGATAGACAGAGACGAGGTGCGCAGTGCGCAGCGAGCGGCGAGTGCGCTGACTGTATCAGATCATTGAACTCATGTAACGGTATCAATAATACTTAAACCACTATTTCAATGGGATGGAGCGACTTTAGATAATTATAATTAAGGTGTTTTTGTTTTTACTGGGAAGTTGAGAAGTCTTCATTTTACAGTTTAGGCTACAATTTAGGTATCCGTACCTAGGAAAGGGTTCCATGGGAATATAGGATGAAAGATTTCATGGGAAAGGATAAAATGTCAGCTGATGTGTTTTAAATTTGCATAACCATTTACTAGCAACATCACAGACTAATTCCTGTCAGGTGTAATTACCGCACATTGTAGGTGGTACAGTTCCAGGTTCAACTCCTAGCCGGGGTTAATATTTATGCGACAGATAAAGCTTTGTTCTCGACTTGTGGCCGGGGTTGTGCTGTTCTATTTATTTAATTGTTATGTGCCACGGTCGGCACCGGTAGCCCTAATGCAGGGACATGACTCTATAAACGTTTATGGACTAGTTACGGAACTACGTTATTGAGGTCGGAATTGACGGTTTAACGTGGGCCTTTAAAAACGGTCGCACTCGTGAGATTTTCTCACTAGTTCTCCTTACATGCTTTATTGTGCTGACTGCAACCGGACTTGTTAATTTCCGATTGATGCAGTCATTTTCCCAGTTTAACAATGAATACGTTTCTATTTGTCGTGCAGCTGACGACGGCGGGTTCGAGCTGGGCACGTACCTCAACAAGATCTGCCAGACGCCCAACATCGACGCGCTGGCCCGCCGCAGCGTCATCTTCAATAACGCCTTCACCTCGGTCAGCAGCTGCTCGCCCAGGTCCGCCATTTTTATATTTGTACTTTCTCAAAATGTAATCTTGGTACTTAAGATGCAATTTATGTCCCATGACGTGACTGTGAGGAGGCGATCCATAGACATAAGATTAAAAGTTCTATAAAAAATATCCAACTTGTTACTACGACGCACCTTCGACGAGCATGGACAAGCTTCTCTTTTTAAAATAAAAATTCAATAAATACCACCGGATTTTGGCATCTTACGGTAACATAACGTAGAAAAAACCAGATTACGGCTGTTTCGTGATAGACTATATCACTACTTTGCTTCAACAAATTTATTTAGGTTCTTTCTTATGTATATTTATTACCGTATATAATGTAAATGTCGGTTTAAGTGTCTATGGTCCTAATGGCACAGATCGCCTTAGTTTACATCTGAGAGTCGATATACAGGTGCCCCATTGAATGTTTAAATTTAAAGTGACTACCAGAAAGATATTTGGTTATTCCATTATTAGATTTTCATTATCTAATTGTACATTTTATTAACTTTGTGCACATTTGGTAGTATAGATACCACATAATCTGTTTTTTTTTTAACATTTACGTATAAATCAATATATCACAAATTATTTACGTAAACCAGAAAACAGAAAGGACCCGGTATTGAGCCCTGCGAAACACCCAACACAAATTAAGATCTCGAAGATTTGGCATCATTTATGCTAAAACATGAGATCCAACCCTTTCCATTTTTATGGCCAACACCTACGTAATTCTGTTAAGCCTCCTGGGCCTCAAAAATTATTTCTAGCAGCCTAGCGTCCGCATTAGTAATGTTACGGCCTTTCGTACGTTTACGGAAATTTGCTAGGGTGTTGATAAAAGTTTTACTATGTCACAGTCGCGCGGCGCTGCTGACGGGCACGCCCAGCCACCAAAATGGTATGTACGGGCTGCACCACGGCGTGCATCACTTCAGCTCCTTCGACAACGTGTCCAGCCTGCCCAACGTGCTGCGCGACCACGGCGTCTACACCGGTACCTACCGCTGCTGAGTACTGGCTATACTCATATATTATACCGACATCGTAATTGCATTTTATATCGAGCAGTACCTCCCACTAGCCAGTGTAGTAAAGCCAGCCAGGCAGGGTGTCTAATAACAGGACACTGCGCGTTTTTCTTAAACGTAAGGAGCTACGGTTCTTTACCGAGGTGAAGTTTGGCTGCTCCAGGTATATGGAAATGGACTGCAAGTTAAGTTTTTACGATCATGCCAATAAAATAATACGTAACATATATATTTCTGCAGGTATCATAGGGAAGAAACACGTGGGGCCGTCCGCCGTATACAAGTTCGACTTCGAGCAGACGGAGGAGAACAACCCCATCAACCAGGTGGGCCGCAACATCACGCACATCAAGCTGCTGGCCCGGGAGTTCCTCGCCGCCGCTCGCCGACAGAACAAGTACGTCCACACACGTCCAGAACAGCCCTCTTGGGATACCTCCAGGCGTACTAGTTACATTAAAACGTATAATTATTTATGTCGGAAATCGAAAACTGGAACGTCGCTTTTAAAGAATGTGTCAAGTTGCGTGTATTAATGATACCGTATCAAATATTACGTCGTGTGCGTAAACCGTATGTGATTGGGATAAATGACATTTATACATTATACTTATACCCACATACGACAATATTCAATATAATTACATATTCCGTCAGACCGTTCTTCCTGTACGTTGGGTTCCACGACCCGCACCGGTGCGGCCACTCGCAGCCGCAGTACGGGCCTTTCTGCGAGCGCTTCGGCTCGGGCGAGGAGGGCATGGGGCTCATCCCCGACTGGAAGCCCTGGTATTACCAGTGGGACGAGGTGCAGCTGCCCTATCACATTCAGGTAATTCCTCTGGGCCCGACAAGAAGAAGACTCCCCGATCCCAGTAGAGGTATCTATTACAGCCCCCAGAATCTGCTGTGCTCCGCTCTCAAAACACATATATGTGTCATGTCAAATAATATTAGGGCATACTAACTTTATCCTTTGAAACGCGGGTACTAGAATGTTTATAAAAGATTTCCATTTGTAAAAAACGCGAAAGAGGACCTGCCAACCGTACTAAACTGCTGGAATTCGTTCCTTTTCTTTTGTCTCATATGAATCGCTGAGATCCTAAAAATGCGAGTTGTAATAACTTACTTTAACGATGAATAGGGTAGGAGGAATCCTTCGGGCTCCTTAGTGCGATAGTCAACATGGCCCCGATCGGAGAATGTGGCGGGCACGTTATCAGCGGTTCTCCTTACGTTGTCAGGACACGGAGGCGGCCAGGCGGGATGTCGCCGCGCAGTACACGACGATGTCTCGGCTCGATCAGGGTGAGGCCAACTTTTTGATCAGTTCTTGTAAAAAGGATAACTCCCCGCACCCAGTCGGCGATTGACGCTTCCCGGTTGCATTTCAGGTGTCGGTCTGGTGTTGAAGGAGCTGGAGGACGCGGGGCACCTGAACGACACCCTCGTAATCTACACGTCCGACAACGGCATCCCGTTCCCGTCCGGCCGCACCAACTTGTACGACTCCGGCATGCGCGAGCCGCTGCTCGTCTCGTCGCCGGCCGCCGGGGCCAGGCGCGACCAGACCTCGAGCGCCATGGTCAGCCTGTTGGACATCACGCCGACAGTCCTGGACTGGTTTGGCGTAGCGACGGAGACGGAGGATAGTAACGACATCTACCGAGACGACGCGCCCAAGAGCCTTCTGCCGATATTGGAAAAGGGTACGTTTGCCCGCGTCATGTACCCTTGTCGGCTCGTTTTAACGTGACACGTTGACTCACCCCTCCCCCTTCGGTCCCCCGCCAGAGCCGCCGGTGGACGAGCAGGAGGCGGTGTTCGCGTCGCAGTCGCTACACGAGGTCACCATGTACTACCCGATGCGCGCCGTGCGCACGCGCCGCTACAAGCTCATCCACAACCTCAACTTCGGCGTGCCCTTCCCCATCGACCAGGACCTCTACGTGTCGCCCACCTTCCAGGTAAGCTCCGGCCCGGTTTGTGTCTTGGTACCTCCGCGGCTACATCGGCAGGATGCCTCGGTCACACTACATCACCGATTAATATAATTTCAGTGTTCCTAATGGTGGATTAAAAAGTTCGCGACCTCACACAGAAGTACCCACTATATTTTTATTCCTCGACTGGCACGATGTTCGCTTGTTACTTTTTTGTTTATATAAAAAGTCTAGCGGCCCGCCCCAGCTTCGCACGGGTGCAATAAAGATTAAAAACGTATGATCTAGAAATCGAAACATAATCATGTGTACGATAAAATCATACCTCTACATACTAAATTTCAGGACAATCGGTTGAGCGATACGAAGTCGGAACGTTGCAGCGACACCTGGTGGCTAGTCACATGAATGGGCACAGCATGTAAACCTTCTCCGTGGAAAAATACATATACATACCCATTTTCATAATGATCCGTCAAATAGTTTCAGAGTTCATCGATTAAATATATTTAAATATCCTTATTATATAGATAACAATCAACATCGCGACGCGATGCGGCGAAGCGCTTAGTTATTTTAAGTTACCCAAATTTTTAAATTCGCTATATCTTTTGAATAGAGTGTCCGATTAAAATAATTTAAACAGCAATGTAAAGGTATTGAACCACTGATAA
>DWPA01001011.1:0-20527 GCA_018251375.1 Calpodes ethlius
AATATATATTTTTTATTATTATACACTTAATAGGGGACTAAGATATTAATACAATTACAACTAACTTCCAATATATAAATAAAATCAATTACTGTATACGTATGAACGCGCATAACTTCAGCAAACCTGAACTAATTTTGATAAAATGTGTGCTTATGACGTTCATCGAAGGTTTATATCAAAATTGAATCCGATATGCGGCGCTGTGGCAGATATTCACTATGAGATCGGGTCAACTATTACAGATATTAATACCGTCGTAGTAAAAATTGTGTAATATGAGGAGAATAATTCCCACAAATATTGGCGCATATTAGGTATCGAATGCTAGCTTTCTTAAAATCCTGGATAAAAACGGGCCCTCGGTCGAACGCGGTACTATACTATTATAGACATTTTGGAATACGGCAAGTTTTAATAGAAATATTTAAAAATTATAAATTCACTCCCTGGTTTGTAAAAGTACGTAAAATTACAATTTATTCAATGTAGTACCCACCTCGGGTAAATGTTTACTGAATATACAATTAATTTAAAACTATAACATAGAAGATAAATAAAGAAAAAGTAGCTCAGTTCTTTCTTATAAAGATACTCTTAAACAATATAGAACATGGAGCGTGCCGTGTCACAGCGTTATATACCTGCCCAGTTATATGCTACGTCATGGAAACCTGATTAACATTTAAAAATACAGATTAATTAGTATAACGGAATCAAAGGTGAACCGCCCATGAACATCAGCTGACCCAGTTAATTGTTGTCTGACATTCGTGTTTTTCAATCTACAAACGCAACTTTTGTTGCTTGTCGAATAATATATACATCGACGACGGAATGTTCTTCTACAGCCTCCACAACTACAGCCATCTCCACATAGACCTCACCACATGTGACAGAGGGCCAGAGTTCACGGTTACTACGTTCTTTTTAACTGTTAGTCAACTTCTTCAATGTTATTGTTTTCGTTTCTAGTGTACACTTGTCGTATAAAATTATAAAAGGAGTATGCTGAAACGTTTTTTATTACGTGTAACGAATATTGGTTTCGAGGTTTATGGCCCGCGCAGACACGTGCCTCAGTGTTTGGTACGTTTCTCCCCGTCGTACCTCCAACTGTATCGAGTGAAGCACAAGAGGAGCTGAAAGCGCCGCGTCCAGATCCTATATGGTCCCCAGTAAATCACGGGGGAATTTAGGAGAACAACACTGCAAAACTATGCGGGCCCTGCAAATAATAGTGGTCTTCAGTCCGCAAGGTTCGCTCGCTAATCGCGTGTCTATGCATTACTGTGTTTGTCGTGACGAGGATATCGGTGTACTATGAAAGGGTCCCCTAAGTTAGTGAATACGGAATGGTCAAGGAACATTTGTTTATATGATACATCAATAAATATAATTAAATACTTATTTGCATGATGTAGGTAACTCGATTTTGTACACCGCTGGGCACCGGTAGGAATACTGTCTTTCCGGGAATGACGAGTTGGGAATCGATCGATAAATAACTTCAAATGTATGTTTCTGCAGCACCCTGGAGGCGAGGAGGTGCTGCTAGAGATGGCGGGACAGGACGCCACCGAGCCCTTCGAAGACGTCAGCCACAGCTCGGACGCCAGGTAATAATGTGGCTGTTGATCTGATGTTACAAACACTCGTAGTATTGCAATTATGATAAAACTGGTGGCCGGAGGTCGCTCGGAAGCCGGGACTCGAGTAATGAACACTGGCACTTGTGGTCTCGGCATTTATGCATGTTTCAAAATACTTATGTAAATGTTTTCAGTGAAACACACTTTGCTACTTAGCTACGAATCAAACTATAACCCCTAATAGGTCTCGCAGCGACGTTTCTTCCATTCGTGTGATATATGAACTAGCTTCTGGTATTTCCAGGGCTCTGATGAAGAAGTACAAAATCGGCGAATTAGTGGAGGCAGACCGCTCGCAAAGCAAGGCCGCCTTCGCCGCGCAGTGGAACAACGACCAGCCGCAGGAGCAGGGCAAGTGCGTAATCGCGTAGGCCGACCGTCACATCATCACCTCCACCACCATCACCACAAATTCTCGACAGCTACATCACCGTAATTTGTACTAGACGCTTTCCAAATAGCTCCTAGAGCAATAACAAACTCCCTCCTAATCGGACGCTTCCCGCGTATGCCGCGCGGCCGACTAACAACCATTTTCATTATAATTTATAATTTTCGTCACCGTCGGTGCGTCGGGGCCTCATCGCTCTAAAGTTGTTTTCATAAGGTACAGGCGTTTTTTCTGTCGCGTTGGTTGAATTATTTTTAGTGTAAGTTATGGTGTGACTGCTAAAGGTCACGGACGTCACAGCTCGAACTATTTTACGACTCGCCGAGCTCCGCGCCACGTGCCGCATGACGCGAGTTAAATGATAACAATTCTATTACTTATTGTAATCAGTAGCGGTGGTAATGTTGGATTTGACACGGTTTACTGCGAGTTGCTCCGCTCACATTAAAATAATCGCCGTCCTCGTGACACAGTGCAGTGGGTACGGTAGAACGCACAACGTACACCATCGACGGTTGTGGGCCGCGTGGCGCCCGCTGACGTCTCCACTTGCACTTGCACTTAATATCTTACTTTTCTTCTCACTTGTATTCCACAGACCCCTGCACGCGACCAAATAAATGTATAGAAAGCATTGATACAGTAATTTTCACACGGGAGAAATTCCGTTTAGGTATGATACTTTAGAGTAAAGCAGGTTTACCCTTGCCGCCGGAATTGCTTAATGAGCTGTGAACCGACCGTAACAATGATAAATTATTGTATATTGTTAAAATTATTGAAGGCGAAGAATTAAGTGGCGACATAACGCGCACATACTAAGTTATATGGCATATAATTATGATAATTTTAAGCCTAAGTTATCTCCTGACACTAAATATTTTTGATGAAGTCAAATTTTATAATGATGACGTGGCACCTCCACTGGCCGGCGGCTGCACCGCGCCGTGTCGGCGTCTATCGCCTGTGATATCTCCATCTGTTTCTCCACTGATTATTTATTTTAACATTTTTATAATTAAATCGTGTTCAGTTAGTCTCGAATAGGGTTGCCGACTGTGACGATGAAGTACTGAAGTGATTTTAAACATGGCGCAGTCCGGCAGTTATGAAATAATCGCCGTCTCCTTCAACTCGTAGGAATTCTGATGGTGGTATGTTCGTTTATTCGTTTTAGTTTAAACGTCTACCGTGAAATATTCGGCCGACTCTTATTGATAAAAGCCGACTTATTTTATTTTAGATTATCTACAATTGGCAACCCTGCAGAAAAATAATCACGCATTGTGAACTATAGTAAGATGGAATACAATATTAATTTATTTAACTATATTTTTATACAATACAATTTTTAACCAATGTTGAATTTGTTGTTACGTAAAATATTTTATGAGGAATTTATTGCATTACATTTGTTATATTTATTTAAAAAATGTTAGTTACTTTAGCTTTAGTCCACAGTGTTGCACCATTCCATTGCGCATTAATATTACGTAGGTACCTTGTCGTAGCAGCACCGGCCGCAGTCGTCGACTGCGTGCTGTGACGTAGATCTCGCGAGCCATCCTAGATCTGCTATTGTGCTTTGTTATTAGTTACTAGCGATTAGAATTCCTGCAGGTACTTCATATATATACAATAAGCGACTGTACATTTTGCCGAAGTACCTCCAATAGATCGATAGTGGGTCGGTGAAACGTTGTGGCCGGACATAGTGTAGCATTGTTGGGGGGCCGTCGAGCGCTTTGGCATTTAATTAGTGAGTAAAAGTAGAATTCAATATCTGACTGCGTCTCGAATTGTCGATAACAGAGTAAACTCGACACGACCCCGCTCGTGATACTATTAGTCGTACTTAATGCTCGTAGAGCGCACGCCGGTACGCTAGCCCTAGCTTTAAGTGGGATTTTACGATTGTAACAATTTTATTTTTACTTCGTGTATGGTGCTTCCTAGTGTGTCACGTCGACGGGTGTAATACTGTATTGTTGACCAATAAATCATTTACTGCAAACACACGCTTCTTATTTAGTGAACACCTCTATTAACATTTCACGTATGTTTTATCCTTCACCGGATCCATGTGCTTCTTCGTTACGATCCACCTACCTCTACCCGCAACTATCTTTTACTTTATTTAATTTTCCTGGTGTCACGATGCGACATCAAATTACAGTTTATAAACAATAGTATTTAACGAATGACAGACGCTAGTCTTAGCGTTGTCGACGTGTAACCTATGTTTAAACTCTACATAAAATGTAGACGGGTCACGTGGTACTCGCTCCGCTCGTGCACGGCGGCCGGGAGGCTCGTTGGGCCCTACAGGCCGCGGCACGCTCGCACCCCGCACACGATTATATGACAACATTCATGTAAACAATGCCATGGGCTGAGATTTATAGCAACTGTAGCTCCGAAGTACTACCGGATGGTACCGAGATTAAGTAAACCATGAACGGCGACGGTCGACGTCGAGCATTGCAAGTTCACTTAAATATTTTTGAACGCTTCACTGCAGCTCGTGGAGCTCGTGGGCGGTACCGCTGCTGCTGGGCGTGATGGCCACCATCCTCTACCGGTACCTGTTCGCGTAGGACTCCGCCCGCCGTCCGCCGCTCGCCGCCCGCCGCCCTCCGCTCGCCGCCCGCCCCGCGACTGGATCGATTTCCACGAGAGGTAGACGTTCAGGGAGTATCTCCAGCGCGACGAGTAAGTAGTAGAGCGGCGCAGGATCGGGCTCCAGGTGAGCCGTGAACGCCGTCCACCCCCTCCCACGGAGCCCCCCTGCGACGCACCCTTCGCTGGGAGGACCGACTGCCAAAGAACATTCCAATGTATCGAGTTCCCTCGTCGACCGGAATCGACAACGAGTCACTACCTCGCACTGGGATCGGACGGATCGAATGGAGGGGTGGCACACTTATGTTACCTGTAATAACCGTGTAAACGCGGTCGTTTACAACGTGCGCCGGCCTCTCGCGTGCCGGCGTCAGTGCGTGCCGCGCTACCGAGCTTACCAGCATCCGACTTTGTAAATATTCAAGTGTTTCATGTTGTGTTGTAAATCACTACTTGTACCTATACTATACACATTTCATACTCCGTTGTTTATCGCCAGCACGGATGTGGAGTCGCAGTCCCGCTGCCGGGAAATTCCGTTACATGTATACCTGTTACTTTCCGAACGAGGAGCCTACTTCATACCTGTTGACTGACGGCAATAACTGCACTTCCTTGTGCCCGTAGTCGGTGCTCTGTGCCCTCGGGTGCTGTAAAATTTTACTGTTGAATGAATTAAGTTACGGTGACGGAATACAGAAGTAATTAAATTATAGTCTCGTCAGTTTTAATGAGTTGCCAAGGGATAGCATGTAAGCAAACGAACAATGCAGCGGGCGCGCGGCGCGTGTCGGGTGTCGGCACGTTAGGCCTACAATTTATTTAGTGGTGTATGTAATGAATCTTCGCTTTGGTATTTTTGTACTGTTTACGGAGGAACTTGAAATAATATTTTTACCATTGGCACCGTAATATTATACATTTACGGAGATAGCTACTATCGCCTGAATTTAACGGTACGTCCTTATATTATGATACCTTTCTGTTTTGCCGTATTGTTCGCTCACCTTACCCTTGCAGAAGTAGCTCCGGGAGTCTCCCGGCTCGTACCGCAGATTGTCAGTATTGAAGAGGTTGTCAGAGATGGCCTAAAGTACCTACTCAGACTGTAAGGAATTTTCAAATTCGTTAATGTAATTGCATTGCAAAAAACAACTACACAACTACAATTTTAAGAGTATTCACTGCGTGTTCTGTCGGAGGACTGCTCTACGCAACACGTTTAACACGATATAATAATGTAATCGAAGTAAAAGTGTAGTACAGCGTAGCATACTTTTGGACATCTCTGGAGTGTATTGACTAGGGTAAGACTGGGTAAGCATAGAGAATATAAGCTGTGGGACAGCTAACGTCTAGGTGGCCCGCTACACTACTCGCGGAGTCGTTTGGAGCCACTTCGAACTGCTTCGTGTTTCCGGCGAACTTGTTGGGTACTTGGGTTACCCCATCGAGTACATTAGCGAAAGATTTCACTTAGTTGGTATTGCGGATGTTTAATAAGAGAGTAGAGCGAGGCAAGGGTCGGCCGACGCCAAAGCTCCATGGAGCTCCATGTAATAGGTTCGTCCCAATCTCACCCCGTGAGCCGCAGGACCCAATCGAAGCCTTGCTACCTGCCGAGTGTGTTTGTGTAATTTAATATTTTCCTTGGGATACGAGGTATAAGCTAAGCGTAATGTTTTAAATAATGTTAAGTACAGTATTTATGGGTGTCCTGGTGCTGATTGTCGCAATTGCCCGATCAAGATTATGTATCGTCAATTATGTACTTGTTTATAAAATAAATATGTACGTCCTCATTTCGGCCGTTCGCACAAAGCCTACGATGCATGTACGCCGAGACGCCGAATAGTATTATTATGTTTAAAGGGGAAAGTTCATACTGGTGTAGGGAGACCACTGCGTCCCCGGTGTGCGTGTACAATCTGAAATTACATAATATGATTATTGCCATTAGCTGCTACTCTAATGGCCTATTTTAACAATAACGAGCGCATCGTGCGTCATGCTGTTTATAAGATTTTTTTATATTATTTACCTTGTTTTATTGAAATTGTGTGCTGTGCTAAATCTATGTTTATTAAATTAGGTGAAGGATATGAGGCATCAGTTTTGTTACATATTATTTTTTATATAAACAACATGATAACAGTCAAATTAAATGGTCTTTTATTTTGGTTTCCTTTAACTAGCATCACAATTAAAATCACATTTACATTAACTAAAGAAAACAATATTGTATGAAGAAAAGACAATAGATATATTAAAGATCTGTCCAGTTGTATTGCTGTTTATCCATAACACGAGACACATATTTCTGTTCCCTCGGACCTGAAAAGAGACGGAGACACTCATAACATTAGTAAATTTTAACACAAACATAATATAGGTGCTGCAAAGTCATAAACCTTACCCATGGAGAGAACACTTGGAGCAGAAGGCCACGAGACAGCGGGCGCAGAGTCTGTTGCAAGAGGCGCAGAGCACGGCCTCACAGTAACCACACCGGGTGTCCACCAGTGAGCTGCCACAGACACACTTCTCCACTGCACTGTGTTTGCCTAATTCCTATTATACAGAAATACTTTTTAATCATACCTTGCAGGAGAGCAGAATGCTGAAAAAACTTGTTAAAATTCCTTGTCAAATTATTTTTTTACAAAATTGTCCAGGCATATATATCTCTAGGTGTGTTTATAACATTGTAAATGGTTCAACTACTCAGAAGACTAAGCTACACCATCACTGACGTGGCCGAAAACTACCAATTCTGATATTTATAAAACTTACTAGTACTGCACTACATCCTAAAGTTCCATCATTATTTATTAGCAACTGTTTGATGCAGTTGTTCCTGGCTGGGGGGGTGGGCGGTGCTGCCGGGACCATAGCCAATATCTTGATTGCTTCCTCTGGTGATTTTTTGGCACCCTTGAAAAGCAAGTGTAAAGTTTTTTCTGAAATTTAAGTTCATTAAAAGATAAATTCAAATATAAAAAAGATATAATTTGTATTGTAAGTCTGCTATAATTGTAAAATATAACATTCATAATAGGATATTTACCATAAACTTTTTGCATTCTATCTTCGTTGTTGTTGAATTGTTTAAGTCCCACGTGGGTTTTACTTTGAGGAATGAAATCTTCAACGTAAGGATTGGGTCTTTTTGTCATTTTCTTGTGGTTACCTATGATCTGGCTAAAAGTGGGTAGGTAGTGAAAAGTTATAAATAAGTACCAGCGGTATTTTGAAATAAAGTAGAAGCAGTAGCTCCGTATATCATAATACAAATAATTTAACTCGTGAACATTCTATAGATCGTACAAAATGATTAAGAAAGAATTAAAGTTAAATATAGTAATCGTTCTACACGGAACAGATATGGTATATATATGACCGAATAATTATGTTTTTGAGGTGATCTTTAGTTTCATACCTTACATGTAGAAATTTCAATATCACTCTTTTGGGTATATCTTAATTCAGATACTTAATAATGTATTATTTATAATTATGATTAAAGAAATATTTACTTTACTTATATTATTTACTTTTCATTTGACACAAAACGATGCGACGAATGACATACATGACAGTAAAACTGACAGACTACTTATTTATTTGATATTGACAGTCAAGGATATTTTTTTTTTTTCTGTTGGCAACGCTTTTCTATTCACTAAATAAAATGGATGACAACGTCATTGAACGAAAAACAGTTTTATTTTGAAAGCTAGGGGATCACAACAAATTGTTTTTTATTCACACTCTCGCTTTGACAATGTATGGCAAATTATATTTTTTTTTTGCCCTAAACGCCATTTTCATACATTTTTTTAACGTTTTGTCTAAACCTTCAGGCCTTAAAGAAACCACTATCATATTGACGCACATGCTCAGAAAAATCATAATTTTGATAATATTTGATCCAGAAAACTATTATCTTTTACCATACATTATTGGCGCCTGAGCGTGAACAGAAAAGCGGTTTGTATATACTCTCAGATAATCTGGTTAATGTTAAGACGTTACAAAAATCCGTAAAAGGTTCTACAATAAAGTACTAACCAGTTTAATAATACTAAAACAACAAATTAACAATGAATCCCTATGTATAGTTTAAATAAATATATTAAATGTGGTCCGAGTATCCAACTGCTGTATTATTTCGAAATTACTAGTCTGGCGAGAAGTAAAAGTATTCTGTGCTATGGCGACACTGCCAACAGGGCACCTTCGATCGATGGGTTGCTGTCAACATTTTTTTCATAAAATAAATGGAAGAAATACTGCAAAGCGCTTGTAGTCTTTTTTGTAGAGCGTTTTAAACCATTTGCTGATTACGACTAAAAATTCAACATTTTACTGCAACCTTTAAATTAACAGTGTTTTATTGTGAAAGTGTTGTGAATGTGATTTGGTTCCATGATAGTGACGAGGCTGTTTAGTGTCGAACGCAACATATGCGAGGAAGTGGTTCATGAATGTTACGTAAGCGGCAGTAGCCCGCCATGTCGTGGATGAAGGGGGCTCAGGGTGGTGCGCCTCCGCCCGGCCCAGAGCGCCAGCCCTACGGAGCTCCTCAGGTGAGCATGCCCACAGGTTATCTGCGCACAGACATAAACAATGACGTGGACTAACACCAGTAACTCTTCTGTCATATGATTGATAAACACTACATACTGAACATAAATTGCTTTAAGAATGTTTCAATCGGAATAAAGTTAACCACCCTAGATTGGCATAATAAAATCTCACAAAAATAACGTTATATATGTATATTTTCTAGTTTTCTGATATATTTCGAGTTACCATGATATTTATTTTTTTCAGCCATATGGTAACCAGCAAAGTATGTACAACAATTATCAGAACTCTCCAGCAAACCTTCAACAACAGCAACAACCTCAAATGTGGCAGGTGCCCCAGCAGACTCCTCAGTACAACCAGCAGTATGATCAAGAATATCAGCAGCTGCAGGGTTTTGGCAACAACATGAATCAATTTTATCAGCAACAACCGGGACAGTTGAATCAAAATTACAATAACCAAAACTACACAAACCCTCCACAGGGATACCAACAAAACTATTATTCCAACCAGGTAGCCCCTCAACAGAATTACACGCAAAATAAACCAAACACAGATGGCTGGGAAGATAATTGGGACTGGGGCTGGGAAGATGCATCTAAGCAAGCTCATAAGTCACAAATTCAAACCCCTTCAGTGCAGACAATTTCGCAACAACAAGTGTTTAATAATGCAAATGTTATTGAAGAGAGTTTTGTTACCACGGACAGTTGGAATTGGTCTATGGAAGACAAAGCTGAGTTAAAAGACAAGCTACCCGGTGGAACTACACAAAGTAGTGATGTGTCCCTGCCATCAACAACATGTAAATCAAATACTGGTGGGGACAATTCAAGTACTGATAATAATACAGTGAGTGATGCTGGTTTTCAGAAAAGCTCCACTAACTTGGCATCTCAGCATCCTTCTGAAGAAGTTAGAAATCTAAGTGAAAGAGATGTTGTAAAAGAAAGATTACCTAATTTAGCCTTAGGTAAGCGAATTAATTTAGAGAATTTGACACCTCAGTGGTCTATAGAATCACAAATGTCCCAAGAATCAAGCGATGGACCCCAAACTCACTCTGAGGGTACTTATAGAAGTGAAAATCAATCACGAAATTCTAGTAAGAGTAGTCCAGGTCTAAATACAGACAATTCAAATTTTAATTACTCACAGACTGCATATGAAGACTTAACAGTTTCGCAGAACATAGATTGGCCAAAAAAGACAGATGAACCATCATCGGTCAACAATACTCAAGATACACATAGGAGACAGAGTCATGATGATCTCTTAAATACAATGCAGGAAATGAGCATTTCTAACCATGAAAATGTTGACTCTAATCAGGTTATAAAAGAACCCAATTATGCTGTGGGGACTGAAAATGTAGCAGTAGATTTCCATTCAAGAATATCTCAATCTCCTGCTAATTTGAATACTTCTGAGATTCAGGTGTTACCTCCTGTACAGTCAATGTCATCAAAATCTCTCCCTCCCCCACCAGTTACATCGCCACCTCAACAGCTTCCAGCCAATTTTGTCCCTGCTTCTTCTTCAGGAGCTTTACCAATATCAAGTACCAATCCTTCTTCATCTATGAATGCACCACCTTCTAATAATTTCCATGGAAATTCTTCAGTTCCTGGACCACCTCCTAATTTTCCGCCTTCTTCATCATCCTCACTTCCTCCAGCAAACTTTTCTTCTTCTCAAAATCCTTTTAAACATGCAGGTCCGTTCTCTCATAAGAATATATCTAAAGGACCTGCTGGTAATATGGCGTCTCAGCCCTTTTCGTCAATTGCAAACAATAATTTATCTGCACCCAATGTAGTCAATAAAGTATCACAACAAAACAGAGTACCTATAGGATTTGGGGCGAACTTAGAAACAACCCCAGATAATTCTGAACGACCTGATCAACCTCAAGTATCTTCATATAGACAAATGCCAGTTTCGCAACAAATACCTGATAATTTAGAAATTGCACCACGAAATGACCGTAATGAGTATTTACAAACCGCTCATTTGTCTGGTGGAGATTATGGAGAGAATACTGATTTTAGTAGAGATGTTCCACTTTCAAGTATGAGGAGAATGGGAGTTGGACAACAAGACTCTGAATATAATCAAAATTTAAATATATCGGGTGATGAACCACCTCCGGGACTTGCACGAATGGTGCCCGGCCAGCAGACCGAAGTAGATCATGGTTTCAATCAGTCAAACGATACTTACATGGATCGACAAATCGATGGCCAAACAACGGATACCAATAGACGCCCTTATAGACAGGCCGAAGGCCAACAGACTCCCGATAACTATTCTCAAGCACCGACAAGTAGAGTCGCCGAAAGAAGGCCCATCGGCTTAGATAGGATGGTGCCCGGTGAACCTAGTAATGATGAATTCCTTCAGTATCAGAATCCTAATTATAGTAATTCAAACGATCAAAGAGTCGTCACTGGGGTCGACCACGACTATCCAATATCGTCCGAGGCCGGTAACTCAGATATACGAGAGCAAAACGTCGACGGTTCAGATTACTCGGAACAGACTATCAGAAATCCATCGAGAGATATTATAGGTGTGCGGGAAACTAATGACGCATCCCCGGACTATAGCGCACCATTAGACGATCAACAACGGGAGGTTACCATGGAAGGAGAAAACTTGCAAGATTTGAGTGTAATGTCGTCAACTGACGTGTCGTACGCTCGCGATCCCACGTTTGACGGGGCCAATGCGACCGTCGCAGATGTGAGCAAAAATCGAAATCATGAGGAAGAAGAATCAGTAGAATGCCAAGCCAACAACTCGACGAGACAATCCCTGAATGGTGGATCGTCAGGCGCAGACTCCGAAAGAGACCGAGCGTTCAAGTCGTCTCCGAGAAGAGACAGGGACAAGGGCAAGTCGTCGAGGGACAACGAACGTGACCGAGACAGGGATAGGGCTCGCGATAGAGACAGGGACAAGGAAGGCAGATACTCTAGAAACGACCGAGACAGACGTTCCACGAAGGAAGACAGACGTTCAGACAAAGATAGAAGAGACAGGGACAGAGATCGTGACAGGGATCGCGACCGCGACCGCGACCGGAGAGACAGAGGCGACAGTCCCGACGGCCGGAGGTACCGGCGCAGGGGACACAGATACGAGACCGAAGACACCGACTACTACAGCGACAAGGAGAGGGAGCGCAGGTTTGTTTTGTCTTCTATTCGTTTTGTGCAAAAGTGTGCATACCCGAGTAGTCCATCTCGTGACGAATGACCATCGTAGGTCAGGGCCATAATTACCAACCTTTACTAATGCACATTTGCTTTGCGATAGAAAGGGGTGTTACGAGTCGGTAACAATGAACGTGTAGATGTAGTAAATCGATCGATTTTCGTGACAGACGGTACAGGGAGGGATCTTCGTACAAGTCGTCGAAACCACCGCGGCCGGAGGACAAGGACCGCGAGCGCAGCCGGCGGTACACGACGGAGCGGGACGGGCGGCGGGAGCGCTACGCGTACCGCGACATCGACACCTCCCGCAAGCACGCCAAGCCGCGCCGCGACCGCGACGACGACCGCAGGAGAGGTGAGCGCGCACACGCCGCACTAGAGCTTGAACACGTGATTCGATCCGAACGGGAACGTTCGGTTAATTAGTATAATGCTTGCTTACTTTATCGTTCTGTTTGTTCCTTGAAAGGGTCGTGTTGGTGTACAGAGGGTGACAAAGTGCGACGACTCCTTGTCACCGATGTACGTGGATTACGGCGACACATATCCGTCTGTAGCTCGTTCGCTCGTTTGTCGGCTATTTACATTTAAAAAAAGATAGACGGACAGATCGATTATTTTTTGGACCAGCGGCGGCTAGCATACTTTTTGTACGGTTTTGAATTGTTAAACAATTAAAGCAAACTGTTAAAGATCGTCATGAAATATAAATGATTAAATGTGACTGATTGGCGCAAATTAGGGAAGGCCTATGTCCAGCAGTGGACTTTAAAATGCTGTTAGGTAGTTAGAAATGTGACTTTTACCGACGCAGACCGAGCGAGTCGTGAACATTTGCGACGAATGACTAATAACAATAAGCAGTATACATTGAAGCAGTGAAGCAATCAGTCGGGACGATTGTCAAAATATTGCGTCCGCGCTGTGCGTGTGGCGGGCGGCGCGCGTCACGCGTGGGAGTTATCTGGTCGTGTTTGTTTTATTTTCCAGTGGTGACGTTCTCGGGTGCCGCTAAGCCCGGTAGTAGCATTGCACAAGGTACCGACCGCACACGCAGCACGCTGCACCCTCTGTCTGTCTGTCTGTGTAACGTGTAATGTTAAATTCGATCGGTGCACATCACATTTTGTATAGCACAAATTGTTTATTTTACGACTTAGAGCATAGACGCGAGAATTATAACTATTTATTTGTTACAATCAATTCCTAATTGGTTTGCTCAGGTGGATGTAATCAGGTGTTCGAAAGCGGATAAAACACCGTTGTGGTATATTTGCTCACTTGTAATTGTGTGAGATGAAAAATATTGATTCATCGGAGCGAGTGGATTGATGCCGTGTGTCCCGATCCGACTTGTATAATAAATATTGCATTACACTTGCACTGGCTACCGCAGCAGGGTGCAAGGTGCGGCGGGCGATACCCGCGCGGAACGATACATTGTATACGGAAAACGCAGCCACGGCTCAATGATAGAATGTAAACATGTCGAACCCTGGTATTTAATAACGAACGGCACGTATCACTGAATTAACTCCAAGGAATTAACGATTGGCCGTTACAACATTTACGATTTACGGCAGTTTTCAATAATCGGTCCGTCCTAAGCTAATGGGTAAACATCAACAACGATGTAGTAACAGCTACGCTGTAGCGGTGTAATATTTTGACAGTTCCTTGGCAACTGTCTTGAGAATTGTACATGGATAGATTTTTGAGGACGGCCGTAAGGATCACCCAATATATTTGGACACCGAATCGAATGCGTCATCTGCTCGACAACCCGACTTGCGCACTTACAAAACGTTTGTCAATCAAAGTTTTGCCATAATTTTATTTCTCACAGATACCGGTAAAGCACGAGCGTAGTGCTATTGGCCAACCGTTAATACTCTTCCGATAATATGAGCTTCCTCTGAGGACCTATCTTTTAAGTTCAAGTATCGTGCCGTTCACGGGTGAACCGAGATTTCCGTATACAACTGTATCATGACACCGGAGTTCGGTGTTCCGAACGGGTGTCGCAGTTGGCTCCGGCCGATCTGAATGTCATGAGGCGCATGCATGTACTCGCCGTATGAAGCACGGCACATCGCTTCGATATCATTATTTAACGATGAAAAGTTACCGAGGCCGTACCTTGTTCTTGTTGTCCCACCGACGAGCGCACGTTGTCTCCTATCAATGACCGACAATATAAATAAAAGTAGGAGCTCCGTAAAACAAACAAAATAAAGATACCAGTAGTTGAAAAATTGCTTCTGGCAGAGCCAGCGGCGATCAATGGTATCTTCCGTCGGTACCTCATATTACACTATTTTCGTTAAAATGTTTATTTTTTGTTAATTTACTTTGTATTGTTATGCCAAAAACAATCGATTATTATATATAATCCGTATCTACTCTAACTATATATAATATATAAATTTGTAGACTAGTTTTTGAGTCACTCACCCAAATTACAACATTTTCTAAATATTTCTTTGTCTGTATTTCCTTCTGTGACTCAGAAACCTCCTGACTGTCTGACTGTCCTGACTGAACTTCAGGATTTTGTTGTATACAATCAGGAGACATTGTGGTTATCACAATAGACAATCATCATTATTTTCCTAATTCTTCGCCAGCCATACTCATTCGTTTGTGTGTGCGTGTGTAATAATAATATTATTATGGGTGCCTTTATTTTATAGATTACCTGTCATATACATCATTCGTTTTCGCTTGTTTAAATGTTAACAGACTATGAGACAATGCACAGCAGAATTCTAGAAATGATTTAAGGGAGCACCAAGGGATTATAGGTAATCCGTCCACGAAGGAGCTACATTAGATGTTGAACGTTTGGATGCAACTTAGCAATTTCAAGTTAGAAATGCAGGCATTTATATATGCACCCTTGGCTATAAGTAAAATTTTAAAAGTTCATCAAACAAGTTTACAGCGAGTTGTTTATTCTCTGGCAGAGCAAACGGCTAAGGTATCTATATCTATAGGATATCGACATTGAAAATTTATCTTCGAAAAGCTATCTAAAGCTCACAGCATTCTGACTTAATACCCACAAAGTTACCTCAAGTTTCCCAGGAGTAAAAGGAGAATGTAAGTGTGGTGACTCGACGACACATATTAACGACACTGCGCCGACTTAATTCTATAAATACATCTGATTTAGCTTCGTAGAAGTCGATTTTATAAGTCAGATTCCCCCACGTTGTTATTGTGGAACCTCAATCCTCCCAAATTGTTCAATTGTACAAGCCTTCAGGTGAAACGTAATCTCTTAAGGGGGAAAACGGTATCTTAATGGCCACATATAACTTCCAAAGACTAACAGACTGACACGCGAGCACAGGTCGATCGAGCATAAGCGATAGGTCACACTCGTGAAGAAGGAGCGCGCATTGCCTGCTTGGTCTAACTGCCTAATGAAATTGAACTCATGCGATTTTCATTTGAGTTATCAGGGTTTTGACATAATGTAATATGTAACTATTTGACATTGATCGATTATAACAGAATGCCCGAACCGCAATTCACAATTCGCGAACTGAACAATTACATATATCTGTTTAAAATTTAATATTTTAGTGCAGAACAGTGTGGCGTTATATTACTGTATGCGTGTGCAACGTGCCGAGCTCAGCTCTACTAACTTTTATTCTACGTCATCAAAAACAGTTAAATTACTAATGAGAAATGGCTGTTTCAGTGAGATTTGTTAATTGTTGGAGTGATCGGTCGCCGATACGATGCGATGGCCGACGACCGGTGCAGTGACGTCCGCTAACATGTTCGACACCGCGTGTTTCAGGAGAGAGCTACTCGTCGCCGTCGCGGGCGGGGTCCCGCGAGGCCACCGCCACCGATGAGGACGTGCCCGAGGAGAGGCGGCGCGCCGAGCGCGACGAGCGGCGCCGCGCGCGCTCGCACCGCCCCGACACCTACTACGAGGGTATGTACCGATCCACAGACCTACATGTGAGAGGCAGGCGTAGTGTAGTTTGATTTCGCCGAAACGTCTAATGGGAGCGAAACTATTTTTTAGATTACCTACAGTTAAACTCAGGGAACGGCGAAAATGTTATCAAAATCGGTTCATTTCTCAAGTAACAAGACTTCAGCGTGTAACGCGCCGGCCTATTGATACGGCTTATTGTCTCGGTCTAATTTTAGTGCCCAAGTAAAATGACGACGATCAAGAAACTGTTCGAAATTGTAAAATAAAATTATAATTTAAAAATAAATACTTAAAAAAATATGATAACAAAGGTGTGGTATTTGCCATTTCATATTTTTAGGTTCATTTGTTTGGAGTTGGCTTAATGTTGTTCACGACAAATCTTTCTTATTATGATATAATATAGATGTAATCGGTGTTATTAAGTGCAAGGTAACATTAAGATCACTAGCTAGTCTATTACATTAAATTTGTGCATGTATTCATGTTGTATACAAGCAGCGTGTTCAATAACAACGTAGGTTCCGCAGGCTACGACTCGTACGCGCTGCAGCTGCGGCAGTATGAGTACTACGAGCGGCTGCGGCGCGCCGACCCCGCCGCCTACATGCGGCTCTACAAGCAGCTCATGGCGGGCCACGCCCCCCTCAACCTCTACGGTGAAGGTACCGTCGGCGCGAGCCGCGCCCGTGTCTATTTTGAACTGTGTGGCGTCAATGGCCCGTCACAGGATATGTGTGTATGAGTGCAGAATGAAAGGAAGAGGTTCGTTAGTGGTCATCCCGAGTGTCCGACGTATCCCGAGTGTGTATCTGAGTGGCTTATTTACGACTTAGTGTGCCTTCCGAGCCTCGGAAGCGCTCAAGGAATTTTACACTAGCGGTCGGCCACCCAGGTGACGACCGCGCCCGCTGTCGCTCGACATGAGCCGCCGAGCTTCGGCCACTTTGATTGGATTCTGCAAAACCAGTGGTACTGGTGGCACCGCTGCGAATATCGTCACGGAGCTTTAGAGATCCGTCTCGGACCCAACACCTACACGAAGACGGTTAGAACATGTTCTACACGAAACTAAGATGCGCGTCATGAGAAGACAATAACGATATTATGAGCAGCTAGAGGTGACAGGGTTTTACCATGATCTTTAATAGATGAAAATATAAAACATAATATTTTAGTACTGTCAACCTGCATTTCATTCGTATTCGGAGTTCGAGTAGAACGAATGAATGCAGTTAAATGGAGGGGTGGATGGTGATAGAAGGGAGGGCGTCACAATATGAAGCGTGCGCTGTGTCGGCAGGGTACGGCGCACTGGGGTACGAGGCGCTGGCGGCGGGCGCGCGCGGCGAGGAGCGCGCCAGCGTGCACTCCGGCCGCTCCAGCGCCAACGGGCTCAAGGGGAACGACACGTGCGTACATCGCCCGCTCCGACACGCCACACACCACACACACCTCACACACCATGATAATTACATGTATAGTCCGTTGTTTAGAATTGTCTTAAGTAGTGAACAGATGTGGCGCGGACCGATAGCGTCTATTAGATGTAGGCGGTCGGTCCGGTCGGTACGTTGGTTCTACACGAACTATTCTGCCGGTGAGGAGTGATTCTATTGATTCTATTCTACCACTCTCTCGGTGTGATAAATATGTATGTTGAATATCCGTGCTTCACGGAAAGATAATACTACACGTAGATAAAATTGATATCGAAGATTTCACTTTGAGAAAATCTAAGTGATATACTGATAAGTTCCGGGCGGGGCGGGGTCGAACCGTAACGTGTTTAATGAACGGATCTAATCGTTCATGCGTTACTCACGATGCGAGTGACGCAGTAACGTGTGATTTATGTAACACTGGCAGCGCGTTTGCTACTTCAGACAATTCTAAAGCCCGGAGTGTAGTTGGCATGCTGCACGTAGTAGGCCAGTGCCTCGCGCACCGGCCAATGTTCAGAGTCGGTAATTGTCGTACATTTCCTTACGGCGTTGGTTGAGGTTGAACCTAAGTTATAAACATACTCAAATGATACCCACCGCAGTTGTAGAAGGAGTATAGAAGTAGACGAGTTGTTAATACCATTTCTCGTATGTAACTTGCATCTCCAAGTAGTACCGGTCTATTGGTCATTGGAGTAGAGCACGATGACGACGTCGCTCCCCCTGTAGTTGGGTTAACTGAAGGGGGCGCGGGCGGCGCCTTCACGTATCGGCCTCGTGTATTACCCGTGAATAAATGTACGCAGTGACGTCACCTGCAGTAGTGCACAATACAAATACATTACTGTGAGTGGTGTGACCGTGCCAGCTTCAGTTAACCGATCGATATGAACGCTTGCCGCTTGCCGAACGACCGCGTTCTACGCGTACCGCACGTTATTACGGTACACGCACACCGTATACCGGACGAACGTAGACACGTTAATATATTTTTATAAAGTACTTGCTTCGGTCCATCCTGCGGTAGCAAAGTAAAGCCAACGTCAGCGATATAAAATGTAAACAAAGTCTGATTGTGCCGAAATTTATTATTTTATTGGAAATTATAACTTATTATAATATGCTAAATAGAATGAGTTGAAAAAATATGCTCATAATTTATGTACGAGGGAACAGTCCAGGGACGTGTTTTAGGTCGACGATCTTTTGTATCTCTTCTCGCTGGCTTTACTTTAATACATTAGCTGATAACACAACTCGAGCCCTCGCACCGACCTGATTTTGCTTTTCCGTAACACATTCATAAGGTCACAGTAACAATGGTACGCACCGGTATCCCTCGCACGGCATCACTGCTGATTAACCCGATGGAATTGTCGTCCGGTTTCCAATTGTAACGCTACTCATTTAATCATAATTGTTTCGATGGAACGTACTGGTCGAGTACATCGCTAGTTTGGAATATAAATGAACACCCCACGTTGTTATATTATATCTTGGGGCGCTTCTCACCGAGCGGCCGCTTACGGTATATATAAGGAAACATCGAGCTCGCGTGTTCCCGATGAACGCTTCCCTTGGGCTAGCCTCGCCTGCTCTCCTTTAAATAAGTAGAAAGTCACAATCGGACCACCCAGCTCCGTCGCGGAGGGAGCGAGCGCGGTGGTCGCGAGCGGCTAGCGCCCGCTAGTACGTAGTGCCGTTTGCTAGGTTCGGCGGGTGGCGGCCGCTCGCGCATTCGGCTTCGGGCTTCGGTCTCGGCGCGCCCTCGCTGCCCACCGACTGCTCCGACAGGTAACGTCACGTCATCCACAGCGCACCGCGCGCAGTACATGCGAATGGACCCTCCCGCTGGACCCGCCGAGGGCCCTCCATCGGTATGTACTGTACGTATTCGTTGCCGTTCAAAATTATGCTTCATGCGATGCGGCACGGTGGCAGTGCTCCGGTGTGATCCCCGCTTGCTTCGTAATGCAGATCGTTTGCAGCATCATTTCATTCAATGTATTATAATATCTTAAGCCTACGTCGGCAAGCACGCATTTGATACGGAGACCCAAGTACACCCGGCGAGGGGGCGGCGGAGGAAAATACTCTGGACATTTTGAACCCGACAGACCCCGTTGGCAGCCTTGAATGAATTATAGATATCTCGGTCTTTTGACCGCTCGCCCGCCGCGACCTTACCTCGTGTAACTGGGTCGAACTGTCTGTGTCCAACATAAAAAGCGTGAGTACAAGTTATAGTTTATATGAATATTCCATATTATATTTCATTCAGAACATCGTAACATTTAATAATATTGCTCTCCTTTAAGGTAAACTTTGGTTACAAATTTTTAATAATTATGTAACGACCACATTGATTGAATTAGTAATGAGTCCAATTTTGTGAATGGTAGAGAACGGATAGTTACATAAATATTTGTTATTGGAACTTTACACATTTCGTCTACGTTAGATAACATTCCGATCTCCGACAGGGAGCTGGCGACTGACGCGTCTCTCAACCTGCACCTGGAGGAGTCCACGGTGCGCTCGGAGCGCATGACACCCTTCAAGTTCTCCACCGCACATATCAAGGTACGTGCGGCCGGGAACCCGGAGAGCGCCTCGCCTCGGGAGGACCTCGAGTTTTTGCT
>DWPA01001012.1:0-20525 GCA_018251375.1 Calpodes ethlius
TATTAGGAAAAAAAACGCAAATAGGTATAAATAATTAGATAGAGAAACACATTTAAAAATATGTGAATTAGGGTTAAAGACAAAATACTTTAAAAAACTCATACTGTACATGAACATTGCGTAGAGATAAAAAGGTACCAAGATTAAATAGGAGAGGTAGAAATGAAAGAGAGAGCCGGTTTATGTCAAATAATATGCTTTAATCTGTGTTTTCAAGTAATGTGTAATACACATTATACGGTACACATGCAAAATACAACAATGTAATACAAATATATCCTTCACCAATCACCTCCACCGGACTACAATTATTACATAAAAACGTATTATTTGTGTTTTCTTGAGCACAATATAAGACGATTTTAGATAAACACTGAATCCAAAATCCATTTCATTATTTTATTTTATCTATATTACTACCTACCTCATCTCAAATTCAAATAAATAATGTTCAGTAATAAGTTCTTTACATTTTCCGAATAGCATAATGTCTCTTACGATCGTCTATACACAGACAAAGAAGGCCAATGAACGAGTTATAAATATTCCAGCGTCAACGAAATTAACTCGGTATGCAATAGCATTTGTACGTTAATTTCAAGACCATTACATATCTCTATCAATATTCTCGCAAAACTATTAGACAGACACGATTATAAGTTAAATAAAAAATAATAATTTACGTATAGATATTCGAGAACTTAAATATATTATTATAAACTAATTAATACAAAAACAAACTGTTTGATATAAATTTCAATCGACTGACAATAAAAAATATACTAAGGCAGTGTCGATATTACAGTTTAATGTATTTTTAACATGAACCTGAACCCTAATACTTTTAATGCTCTCTGTGGATTTCTCTTTACTCTAGATTGGCGCTGACGCAGCAACCATAGAGTATTCTATAAATCTGTCATGACAAAGTTGCCACTACACATTTTACTCTGTACATCATTTTTTTTTATGAATTTTCTTAACTTTAAATTATCTTCATCAAACACTTTAAGATATCAGATCCTCCGATTCAATATTCAATTTATACATAATAAACCTTTTATAATAGCAACAATTTTTTTTTTAATCAACAATCATTTATGTTATAAAAATATTATTATAATAATACATTTGGTATCAACTTCAATATACTATCTAATTGCTCATTGAGGGATTCTCTTCCTTTACCATTATTAATTACCAAATCCCATGCGTCAAACTCATCCAAACCGCACTCAGATACAACGTTATCTACACCATTTTTATAAATAAAACCTCTGTCAGCCCTGGTTTCTTCATCGGCTACTATCCGGATTAATCTAAGCAAATCTCCATAGGTTTCCCTAAACCACTGTATGTCTGTAACACGTCTCACATCACTGACTATCCAAATTGGTTTGTCAGAAGCTGAAATAAAAAAAATATATTCAAAATAAAGTGAAAGTTACTAAAAATATTTTAATAAAAACAATACATAAATATAGTCAATAAAGTTTGTAACAATGTTTATATTACATTATATTCAAATCTATCTATCTATCAGCCTTTAAAATTCTATTCAAATAAATATTACATTTTTGTGACATTTGTCTTTTACTGTCGAACAGATGATTGGCAGAGAATGTTCTTAACATTAAATAAATAAATAACATTTAAGTCCGCTTTTTGTTTTAATACAAAAGGTACATGCGGTAAAAAAGTCTCAATATTAATTTGAAGATGTTGAATTTAAAAAACATATTTGTATAAAAATATTAAACAAAACAGATTAAATTAAAGCCACTTTGTTGCACAATACAGCTACTTGAAAACGATAATTTGCATACATTACAATAACTCAAACCATTCTTAGCTACCTACGAATACATTACCATTCTCACAAGCAGCTCGACAAAAACAACCATAATCTTTTTCTCGCATCTCATCACTCCAACTGATCATATCCATTCTGTATTGCTCCTTATAAGGGCCATTGCTTAGAAGATTATCCAGATCCAAGTTTCTCTCCTTTGCCCAATAACTTTTTATTGGTTGTGATATTTTTATGACTTCACACTTATCTCCCAATCTGTAATTAAGTTTATTTATTCAATTATAACAAACATTCATTGATTAGCAAAAAAAAACGTATTAATTGATATCTTTAAAAATTGTTGATATATTATTGGTTGTAAATTCTAATAATTTAATTTTGAACTTTTATATTTTTTTACATTGACTAGAATCATCAAGGTATATGCATAAAGCCAATTAACTTTGATCTGTCTTAATTAATAATGAAACAATAAAATAAATAAATGTGTGTCATGTCTGTTCTATATTCAAATCAGTAACCTACTTTGTAAATCATTGATATTACTGAGAAACATTAATAATAACAGTATTGTTGATTATACAATATTATTAATTAAATCCCTTTACCAATACTATGGCTGATCCAAGAAGTATTTTAAAGCATAACTTACTGATTAAACAAATGTTCAGTCAAATAGTCTTTTCCACTCTTCCTCTTACCACTGAATAATAATATTACTCGGGGTGGCATTTCACTCTGAAACAGTAAAGATCTGTTAAAGAAAAATAAAACAACTAAAATCTATTTTTGCCCTTATATATAGCATAGTTGATAAACTAGAACAGAGGGTCTTGAAGTAGTCCACAACCTATTATATCTATATCTACAGGGGTCTACACTTAATAAAATTGGGTGTGACCTTTTAGTTTTTCATGAAATGAAACATTTCTCTATTCCTCGGGTTTGTCAACTTTGCCATAGCAAATTGCCTGAACTAGATACACAAAATCAAGCCCCAAATATATCAAAACCACAACAATGTTTACATAATGGATATTTTTTATGAAACCTGGAATAACTTTTGAAACTGATTAATTTAAAAGACGCAAGAAGGAAAATAATATTCGTTAGTGTTTTCTATATAAATGTTTTGAAAAATAACACACACACACAACAATTACATACTCTAAATACCAACAGTGCCACAAGTATAGATCTAGTTTTTACAAACTTTCAAACACATCATAATAATATAATCGTACATGAATATGAATATGGCTTTTTAGAACATACAGGTGTAACATTCACAACACGATTCCGCAAGCACAAGAAAAGTTAAAATCTAAAATGAAGACCAAATTGTTAATAAGGATTATTCAATAAAGATTCTTACTTCTCTTTGGTCCAGTCATCTATCAGGCTAACTTAACTGATTATGATACAAAAAAATAATTTAAAATAAACACTAGTAAATATTTTGTTTTATAAAAGGACTTCTAATCAATGTATATGACAGATAAAATAATCTGTATTTGAAATTGATAACATCATATTAAATTGTCAAATATCAGTAATGTCAATTGTCATAGTTGACAAGTTTGTTATTTGATTGTTTGAATTGACTCAAGTAGACTTGTCTACTACGACAGTCTCTGTGAACTCTACCTAGTCTGTGCTGTAAATTATGTTATTTACCAAATACCAAATGTTTGTTTGTTATTATACTAGATATTGCTAGCTGCTCCGCCTGCGTGTGTGGAAAGAACATCAATAAAACGGTTGTCAATTTATTTCTTTCTATCAATAGTTGCCATGAAACGCTTTGTTGTTAAACACTTACTTTACTGTGTATATTTCCTTTGACTAAAATATACGTCGTAATGGATCATTCTACAAAATGGAGATGTTCTATTAAAAGTAGCCCATGATCTCCAAAAGAAACATCATTGTACAGCGACGATCCGTTGTGCCGTAAAAGAAGGACAAACAAACACACTTTTGCATCTATAATCTTAGTATAGATTTCGAGGAAAAGACATATTGGCTTTTATTTTATGTCGTGGCGTAGCTCTACTGGTGTTGAAGTCAATAAGACATTTATCTGTTTGACGGTTTTGGTGTTTATATTATTTATCTCTTCACGTTCATGCTCCGATATTGTACGGCAAATCACAATATTAGTTCTCTGCACCAAATGTCATTCCCATACATTTTCTGCCTTTAAAATATGAAGGCGTCTTGTCTAGGGGAACTAAACAGAATTGGGAGTTAACAAGGAGAAGGAAACTTTTACGTAAAACGCAATAAGTACATAATCAGTCAATTACATAATATTGTAAACAATATAGGAGTGATAAACACGATAACGATTGATATATTTGGTGCCGAAAATTTCCCTTGGGAAGAAAACAGCAAACTAACAAGGTGCTGAAATATGGCAGAATGTGCCAGTAATCAGACAAACCAAAGTTCGGTACTCGCAAAAGTCCTCGAAAAATCTTCTCAGCCTAATACCCTAATACCCAGGTTACTCACTGGACATTGCAAACTCCACAAACACCTATATAGGATAGGCTTGAACAACACCGCAACCTGCAAATTCCGTAGTGAGACAGAGGAAACTCCAATTGACATCCTCTGCGTCTGCATGGCCAGAAAATACTACAGAAGTCGTATATTGGCAGGAAATATAGCTCAATCAAAATCTAAAATCCAGCAACATCCTACAGTTCATGAAAACTGTAGAATTCGGTGACCACATCTAACTCGCAAACGAGTATGGCTAAGTAGATCATAATTATATGGTCACAGTGGCCCTTGGAATCTATGTCCCTTACCCAATTCACAAATAATAATAAACAAGGTCAGCAAAGTAATGCCATCTATGATACGCTTTAAAAACTACTAACGTACAGATAAGTTTACCAAATGGAACAGAACAACTGCATGTGTTATAAGAGTATCCACTAGTTCTTTCTAGATGGCGGTAGTAATAACTTTATTGCTATATTGAAAACGAAAATAGCCGCTTGGAAAGCGAATGTAAGGTTCGGTATTTGAGAAACCGAAGCATTCTGTTCCTACAAGTTGACTAGAAGTTTAGACACACTTACTAGATGGCGCTAGTTATAAGTTTTAAACATGGACTTGAGAATTTTACAACTTTAAGCACGGACTCGGGACTGTGAACGTTTTATATTATATTTTAATGATTGTAGGTACTCTCTTATTTATTTTCTCTGTATGAAACTCTAAATAATCTAGCTTTAAAAATATCTACTGCACAGGGCCGGGGCCATCATATGAATACCGAGACCGGTAGAAGTCATACTCAATTTGCAATCTGCATTTCGGGTACACCACAGCTTCTTACTTCCTAGTATATGTTTAGGTACCTTGGAAATTCCGTCAATCTGCGACATAATAACAATCATTAACTTTTATGATTTAAAGTATCTAGTACTTAATACTTGGATACTTAGTATTATTTACGTTTTTCTAGAATTAAAATCTACTTCAACTGATGGTACCTATTCAATATCTATTTATGACTATGTAAGTACCTAACCTATCTACTTATTATTAAGTAGTTACTCATCTTAAGTTTACTTAAGTACCTACACTTAAGTAGACTACAAAGTTTTGATCGTAACAAAACATCAGAGAATTTAAAGATCAAACTTAAGTATCGGTTCCCACTTGCGGCGTCGAAAACGTGTTAATATTTTCTCTGCGACGAGTGACATATTGACGTACGTGTGAATTAAACTAGGTATATATTTTCATACAAATCTGTTCCTAATACCAACATAGTTGCGCGACATTGTGTCGCGTTCCTATCGCATGTGTGAGCAGTTGTTACTAAAAGCTACGTATCTATTAGACGCTGATCAAAGATGTAGGTACCTACCAACGTATAGCGTATAGTTTCCTAAAACAATATCCATTAATAAATGAATGAATCCTCTATTATAATAAGTGTTGTTCGATACGCGCTGTATCGTATCGTATCGCCCAGTCGCCCACGCTGCGTTATTATAGCAGCCATAACCATCCATAACACAACTATAAATAAAATCGTGCCGACATGAAAAAAATGGCGTTATTTGAATGCCGACCGATAATTTAAATGTAGCAACAACCGCTTTTAGCTTACAACCTTAATTGACTTAAAAATGCTTATCAATACTTAACATCCACTTGAACGTAAAAACTAGGTTCGGCGCACGCGAAAGTGAACCGTAACGTGCAGGAATTCAATTTTATTTGTAGGGTCGACCGCTCAAACCTGTTCCCTTTCAACGCGCGAAGTTAGTTCGAAGCACGATGCACGCTCACGACTTTCTGAACAACTCCGGACATGACATTCCACGTTTCGTTGTAGATTAGAATGGGACGGATAGCGAGCCACCCGTCGAAAAAAACGAGACAAGCGACCACGGAGCGGTCCACGTGGACTGCTTAATATCAACACGGGAGCGACGACCAATAGAAAACGGTACCACTAATGTATTTCTCACCTCCGCACTCACACCGAGGCCGGTTGTAATTTTTGAATTATTTATGGGATATTCAACTTTCCGCCCGAAGCTTAGAGTTTTAAATCTTACGGTGCGGCGAGCGGCGTTCCATTTTCGAAACGGCTTAACGTTCGACGCGGATGTCGTTCTGGCTCGTAACGCGGGTGAATAGAGTAGGAAGTCGCTCGCGAGTCGTTCTGCGGCTCTTGAATTTAAAACGATTCCCAAGAACACGGGCGCAAGTTGGTGAAGGTTGGAGGAGGCCGCGGTGCAAACTGCATCGTCTCGTCACCCCCCACCCCGCGGCCCTCCCCCGCCGCGGGGCGCTCTCCCGCCGTTATTGTAGGTCGCTGCGCACTGTGTGTGTACCGTACGCCTGTTCCGAGTGAGCCGTTGGTGTTGTGCTGACTGCTGAGGCACGGCGTTTTCATACCGCCGTGAGGTGCACTGCACACTGCACAGTCCACACGGCGCGGCGCGGTGCCACTGCCACTCGATGCTCGCAATATTTTGCCGTCGCAATATGCCTCTTTTTGCTTGTATGCTGCGCCCGTTTGACCGGCTGAACAAAGAATTTCCAATTTAGGACTTTTTCACTTGCAACTCTTGCAAACGTATTTGGGTCAGAGCAACATAGGTGTAGGGAGATACGTAGCTTGTACTACAATAGGTAGCGAGGTTCTCGAAGATAAAGTTTGACAATGAATTCGAAATTGAGAGAAGTCAGGGAAAAAATTTTGTTTTCATTAATTAGAACAAGTTGTTTTGTAGCGTCCTAGCTAGATAAAACGTTACGATCTAACTAGATAGACTCAAAACCTTTTTCAGTAATGTACCTAAAAAGGCGAGGAATCAGAGGCTGTAATGTTAAAAAAAAACAGAAAAACTAATTTCGCCAGCGGAAAATTTAACAACGTAATTTTTCTGAATAGCGAAGACAAGACGGTAACAAATGACATTAACTTCTTCCATATAATAAAAATAATAGGAGTTTGTTTTGCTACCCACAAATACACTATCAATCTATACCAATTAAATAATAATAGGTAAGCCGGTAAGTAGGTTAATAGCAGCTAACACTACCCCTAATATTATGATTTTTAACAGTTGCTAGGCGACTGGTATTTTAGGAGTATGGATAGATAGAATATTAAGAATGGCCATTAGAAATTCCTACATACATAATAAAATAATGAGTGACCTGTAATTTAGACATTCGTGTTACTTTACGAGTAGATCAATAGGTAAGTATGTTATTACGTTGGTATTGCTTATTATGTTCCAAGTAACATCAAGGTGTTACATTACTAGAATTAGTAGGTAGGTGCTCCATTACGATCTTTAACGATTCACGTCACGAATTACCTCATTAGATTAACAACCTATGTCTAATATCACATACCTACTTACCAATGAAGAAATAATAATCATACGCACTAACATAAAACCTGCAACATAACACAAAAATACACAGGGTCAACGATCTTCTTAATTCAAAATATTAAACGTCAAAGTTGGACGGATACAATTAGTCACCAGTCACCCCACGGACCTGCGGGTATAAAGAGGTCTATTGAAAACAGTTTAACAGAACGAGATTCATCTGTTATACGAACCTACTGGAAGTCTCGTACGTACTAAATAAGTGCCCAATTTAACTCAACAGGCAGGAGCCGTGTCGTGCGTGTGTCGGTGTCGACGGGCGCGGGTGCGGCCGTTACACTAGCGAGCGAGATACTTACATTTATTTTATGATTACACATTTATTATCTTACATAATATATTACCTTGTGTTACAAAGATATTAATGACATTTTGTTAATTTATCTAATAAACTGTTATTGTACCAAAAAAATAAGTAATGTATAAGAACTATACATCTATACATCCTAATTGAAATTATTATTAGTTACTTATCTACGTTAGAATACAATTGCTTTTGTAAAAATGAATACTTTTTAATAAAAGAAAATTAAGATTTAAGCAAAATACTGTACTGTTCCGTCAAACCTGCTCGTCACTCATGACATCCAGGTACAAATTCATTATAAATTATTTGGCTTTAGTTACTTTACATTCCTGCCATAGTAATAATAACCGCGAGTCGCATTAAAAAACCTCGTTTCAAAGACGAAAGAGCGAAAAAGAAACTAATGAAAGATCTTAAGTCATTTAACCTTCTTATTAAGTTTAGGTATGTGTTGATTGAATTTTAGGATTCCTTAATTTTTCATTTAAATATCTACTTTAGGAGAATGTTAATTTTATAGTATGGTGCCTGTTATTTAATACATTATAAGTACTTACATAATATAGGTATAATATTAAACGTCTCTTATTTTGTTTTCCGTTTATCGATATTTTCTCAATTTTATTTTAAAAGTTACTACAAAAAACATACATTGGCCACCTAAAAAAATATTGAATTTATAAAATGGCGATTCACATTCTGGGCGAATAAATTTCGTGTAAATCTCCACCAAAAATGTTTGCTCGCGTGACGAGTGAGGACACACCCTTCAATAATTACGCAATACACACTTGCATATTTCATTTCCTCCACCACTACATAAAGTTAAAGCTTTTAAAAGCATACCAAACCCTTCCTGGATATGACGTTAAAATACCTTGCACTCGACAAGTACCTTCGTAGTTACGTATCCACACCCCAATATTTTATGTGCCTCTCACCCGCACTGTGCAAAAATTATTTCGGCAATTCCCACCCAGGTGTAAGCAATGCGTAGCAAAATTGATGGAACAGCCAGATAAATTTGCCTTAATCTATGGCTTTGGGCATGGATTAAGTAAAAACGTGTTGGTTAGTTAACCAAGTACTGTCTCTCTGAACATGGGCGGCTATGGCGGACACGGGCGCCGCCGAACGTGATTATGATCGAGTTCTTATGGATGCAGTTACCTAGCATCGCGGCATTCACAGGAAACGTAGTAAACATCTGCAAATACAAGGGTTATCCCTAAGTTTAAAACTTTCTAGAAAAATGATAAAAATAATGGCAAGAGAAAGCGCGATATGCATGTAGTGCTTTGCTGACACTAGATATTAATATTAACTAACTTGCTCTTAATGAGTATTATCACATCTATTCAAAAAGAGCTATTTTATTCATATCCAGGGAACAAAACACATGACACAAAACTACACTATCACTGCACTATTAATTAAGATTAGCACAGTACCTAAATATTAACGTACTTGTAACGGATAGATATTATAGGTAGCTTAAAATATTACGTAGCTGCCTTCTCCAAGCTCGGAGATATTAAAATAAACACGAGGAATCTCGGCAACCCCCGGGGATGCCTCGCAAAATTAAAGCCAGATAACCGTGACAGCAAAACTTACGGCGAAGCTGCGGCTACTGCGGCCTGCGGAACGTGTCTGTGGAGGATCTATAGCAGGTACGTAGCTCGTAGGTCGGTACACTAGGTACAGCTGTTGATATCACTACTACTTACCTTTTACCTACAGTTATCAAAGCAGGATAATTTACTCAAGGTAAGGAAATGAGGGCAAATAGTTAAATAAATTAAACTATTAGATGTTTAGATATTACTTTTTCTTTAATTTATATATTAATTTGGCATACATTTCAGAAGTAATACGTTAATAGGTACAGTAATTTGGTAATATAAATACCTATCAATAATTCAGCATATTTATTAGTATGAAGTCTTTCGAGAAGGATTCATGTTACATTAGTGTTTAATATTGGACAATGTCTAGTAACAAAACCTGTGTATGTAATTAAATATCTAAGTCTATGACTTATATTGACATAAAAAACGACCTACAAATATGTGTCATAGAAGATAATTTTAAAAAGTATTATAAATCTACTTCACTACTAAAATGTGGTTCAGTTATTATGTACAGATAATTACAGTTAGGTACGTCATTATCAATGAACGACAATGACAACACTTCATCTGTTCGCTAACCTGTTTGCATATAGTTTACAACGAAATTGACAGCGCGCGACATAATGTATTCCACCGGCCGCGGCCCACGTGATAACATGTTATCAATGTGCCGCCATCGGGCACTCGCGGCGCTCGCGGCACGGTGCGGTGCGGCGCGATCCAACGCGGCGGTCCGCGGCGTCGGAAGCGCGTCGCGTATTCAACGCAAACAAAAAGGGAATAAATGCTGGAATAAAATACTTTTAATTTCCCCGGGCGCCGCTAATCGGGCGGCGGCGATGGAGGGCGCCAAATCGCCCTTTTTATTTTACTGTATGAACGCAAATCCGGCGGGAAAACTGCCGGACGAGAAGGGGGAGTACGGCGCGGGGGTGCGGTCACGCGTTCGGAATTAGCGCCCCCGCGCGCCCCTCCCGCCCGCACTTGACCCGCGCGAGGTGTCACCGAGCACGTTACCTACCCGCAAAAAATTGGGGGGAGCACTACCGCTCGAACACCCCCCAGGGAGCGGCGAGGAGCGAGCGCGGATTTTGTTTTTAATTTATTACAACTGTCTCAATAATCGTTAGGAACGCACGGCTAAGTGGGTCAGTAAGTCGCGCCGATTTAATAAAACAAAGACCGACCTTTATAGCTGAATGGGGAACTGATATCAATTTAAATATAACATGTAATGCAACTATTGTTTTCAGTTCATGAGTGTTTTGTAATATTGATGGCATAATATTAAGTACGTGTAAGTATATGCTATTTAATAGGTACTACCTGCCTAGTAATATTCGTAGTCTTTATAAATTCTGAATTTTAATATATCAACCGGCATAGTGTGTACTTATTCGTAAATTTAGTTATGTATATACTCATGATCTTAATTTTATTAATAATTCTAATAATACACGCATACGCACTCACATTGACGAAAATCCTTACAATTTTATGATCGGTAAAGTAAGTAGTCGTTGATACAAAAAATATCGTGAAATAGATAATAACTAAGTATACCCACCTGGCACTAGATTAAATTTAATCCCACAAAGACTATACTAAATCTCTATTAAATCTAATAAATACCTAGGTATTAAAAAACCGGTCAAAAGTGTCAGGTCACGTGCGTGATGGAGTTCCGTAGTTTAAGTTGGTCGATTATTATCTATTTATAATAGGCATATCTAGCTGTTTTTCTTTGCAATTCGTTATAATTATGTACCACAATTACATGTGTAAAACCAATAATTTAGGATGCAAGAGATGAGATACTTGAATATTTGTTATTTGAATAAAATAATATATTTTGCAAATTAATTTTTGAATTGGTAATGTTTTCCACGAACGCCTAGTGGTCCTGAACGACCTACCGACAAAATCAAACATGATTGGGTACAGAAATTCTACCCTACTTGGTGGTAGGCAAGGTAAGTACCCTAAGATTTTTTTAAGAATATTCTAGCACTTTATCGGCTGAATAACTGTGTATAGGTATGTAAATATGTATAGCCATGTTAAATTACAGATTTCAAACACGTACTACGGGTCTCCGGAAGGACTTAACAAAACAATCGGTTTTGACTACGGACTCTCAAAAACATTGAAAAATATTTTTAGTGAAAAAATTAATGTAAAAATAATAATTAAGTAGGTAGGTAAATCGGCTTCGTCTTCTGGGTTACTAAAAGACATAATAATTAACGTTACATATATAGATGTATTACCTACACACTCTAGCTAGCTAGTAGTAGCACAGATTAATTAATATCTGCTTACAGAGTAATACCTAAGTGTGTAAGTTGACAGTAAGAGCACACTTCTCATCACACGAGTAACAAAACACTACGTACTACAACAACCAACTGTGTCAGTAGCGAATTAGCGATGCATTGTCTTATTGTGCTTCGGAAAATTTGCTCAAGTTTTCATAATTTATTCAGTTTTATGTTGTTTTTCTAGAAACGATGCACGAGGTCGCCTGTAATTTTGTTCTCCTATTTGGACTGAAAATATTTGAATCGATAAAATATATCTCACGATATCCAAGTCTCGATTAAATCTTGATAATTTCATGAATAAGAATATTAGAAACTCGAGCATATCTACTGTTCATTCACTGCATTTACTGCAGAATATGTAACAATAAAATAAACCGTCGGCTGCTTGCAATATTCTATACCTACCTGTATTTCGGCTGAAATATGTATTTTTTCAAATGGACAGTTGCTTTTGGTTCTAGCGACCTTTACAGCTCCACGCGGACTAAGGGGTGAACCTAGAGAGACAAATAAGTAGGTAGGGTTGCCTACCTACTTAGTTAAGCCACCTCACCCGCTTATTGTCTAAGAACGCGAGTCTGCCACAGACACGCGGGAACGTTTTTCGATTGTCAGTTCCAACTACAGATACCAACAGCCATAACGTAATAACAAACATCAATTAGGTTCTAGATTAATCCATCAGCAACGACATATTTACAACGACCTGCGGTAACGTTAGTACGTTGATGTTGGTATATAACCTTCACGTAATCTCCGAACATGTTTCCGGTTCGCGGCTGGCCGGCGTCCATTTAACTTGCGCGGCCGCTAATTGACATGCAAAACAACGCGACCACCGCTACCGATACTGCAGACCTGCTGCTCCTCCACGCTCCACTGACTCACCGTCCCATTTATAGAATCGTGTTGTTTCCTTCACGTGCCTAATTAATTTTACACCATACATTACCCACCCACATTTTCCTCTTCGTCCACAAGTACCTACAATAACTGCAATCCTCTTCGTGTAGGTACCCACATACACGTGTGTACTTATTTGGTTATTAGTGAATAATTATGAGAACATCAATGCCACATTTTAATATGCGTGTCTGTCACGCAACGCACGCATGATGTAAGCTGTTTTTACACGGCTATCAATAAAAAAACACTTAGACAATGACGTTTAATAACCATTATTATAGACTTCCACGCATCATTAAGTTAATGGAGCGCATGAGAGATCTGGAAAAAACAATGGTTTATTATCATAATTACGTTTAAATATTTTACTACGTCTACGTATTGACTTGTTACAGGACTGCGGATAGGTGCTGGTTTGTTTGATTGAGGTACTGTGAGACGACGGACTAATTACTTACTAGTAATAATTACCTACAAGGATTAACGAGTACTTAAATTGAAGTGAGTATAAATGAGCAACTGTAATTTTTCCCCGCTATTAATCTTCTCAGAATAAACACTGGATAATTCTAAATAATTTAACCGCTCCCCCAATTCCTAAAGATTAATTAGATTGAGAAATTACTATTACAAACTAAAGAAATTAAATTGCAGAAGCAATTATATGTTACCAAGCTTATTACAAATATAACACACGAGTCAAAACTACACCTGAATTGGTTAAGCTGTTTTAAATAAAAGCCCAAATATAGGTATAAGAATAGATAAGCCAAGCCAAACGCGGGCAGGATATGGGCAATTTCAAATTCCGTAATTATAAGTTGATCAATGAATGCTCATTAATTTGCAAACCCTACCTAACTGTCATAGTTGTTTAGCTGTTGTGTCTGTGAATTTTTCCACACGATCAACATCCACCACTTCCTGGGGATTCTTCTCTAACCAAAATTATCATTTTAAAGCTTAATATTTCGTAAACTGATTCTTATACCGAAAACAGTCTTCGCAAATATATAATATTCATTAAATTATTTTCCAGCTATATTACACATTATGGAGTTGACGAAAAAATTTAAAAACGTAATATAAAAAATAAAAAAACGTAAAGCCTAAAAAATTTAACATTTTATTCTACCTTCGTATCATAGTAATACAATAAACCTACATATATTTATTATATATTACCCATACCATTACCCATGTATTGATTACAACGACAGGGTTATAGAATAAACTTGTGTAATTCGACATGGATAAATAATCAATTTTTATATATCGCTTCTTTCCTTCAATAACGTGACAAGTTTGAAAACTTTTTTTTATATTTTTTAAATTGGCCATTTTTGTACTAAATTTAATGTATTATCAAAACGTTATTATGATTTGAGGTAGCTCAGTTTGTACGTAATCCACAATAAAGGTAAAATACACAATTAAAATATTTTTTTGTAAGTTAAAAAACGCTCTTCTGTAAAATTGTGTTTTTCAAGATAACACATTATTGAAGCAAAAAAGCGATATATTATGCCAAATATATTTTTTTAGTACTCGTAGTCTGTGAGCCAGGATATGACATAAGTATAAAGGTTCCGCTTTCCCTACGGAACCCTTAAACAATGTATACGGACTAAGTACCTGTATATTGTTCATTTGTTTTTTCAAAACAAATCATTACAAATATGTCGTAATGAATCACGAATGTCACGATATTAACATCGTAATTCGTAACTACTCCGATAAATTACACAGATAAAGGTATTTAATGACAAATTACTCCAACAACCTGTCTTTTATGTTACCTGTAGCAGCAGGCATAAGTACGTAAGATATTCGAATAGTACCAAATATAAGTATTTAAGTCCCTTACAATAAGTTGCAGAATACAACACTAAATATTTAACACTTCTTTAAATATCAGACGATATCTAAATTAACCTTTAATCATAACAAACTGGCCATTAAAACTTTTTGTTGCACAATGATAGTCTAAAGTTGTTTTTATGCAACGACTTTAAATTAATGATTCATTAGCGCTAATGTCTCAATTCAATAATGACGCGTTCGCACGCTACATCACAAGCAGAGAAGACACGTCAGCACATCACTAATCGTGCGTCTATCGAGGTTATTGTTATAGCAAGATTTGTAGGCATTTTGAGCAGGGTATAGGAATAGACGAATAGATTTATCTATTGGTGTAGGTCTAGCAAGAGTCACGGCTGACGGCTCACGGCGTGTAAACATTTTAACGTGTTTGAACTAGACGTGACCCACTTCTACTCTACTTTCCGCTCGCCAGTTTCCGTTAACTGCTCTCGTAGTAAATATTTGTGTATGTCACTATTGTCACGTAGCGAGTGCCGAGGAACAGATTACTCATGATAAACAGACTTGTGAAAATCTGCGTGAAAAGGATTACGATAATATCGCCGCATCAACCAAAATAACAATTGATAACGTATCTATGATTAATGTTGTTCACCGATGAACAGACATAAGATTGTAGTACTTATAGATACTTTAGGAAACGTGTTAAGATACAGGGTTTGAACTTTAGAAGGTTATGACTACCTGAGTGGGTATAGAGATAGCTCCTCGTAAAGATAGAATATACTTAACTATTACAAAATAAAAGGTGTAGATAAGTAGCTATGGAACTAATAGCCTAATCGTAGATAATTTTTAAACCTATAGATTAGGTGAACTTACTACTTACGGAATTAGGTACCGACTGCGGAAGCTGTGTGGTTAAAATTTCAATTTCCACTCAAGTGAAGAGTACATTCACGAATACCTTGGGCTCCCATAAATAGCAAGAGTCAAATACCTATCTATTAGAAATGATTGAGTAGCCGCTTATCATTTGTTTTGGTGAAGGGAAACATCGTGAGTATACAAGTATGTCTAAGAGATCTCCATAATGTTCTCGAACTGTGTGAAAAATCTCTGTTAATCAACACTACGAGAGAAGAACGGGATCCAGCAGTTGAACGGTTATAATTTGCGATAATGATGAAGAAAGAAAAAGAAATCAGTACTGATCTAAGATCCTAAGTTGATCGATCATGACAGAGCGAGGTTGTCTTTCAGCGTCCTTTGATCGACGTCTTCCCTGCTATAAAGGTTAATTTGGTTCATCAGTGGCGGCCCTAGACAAAAATTACAAGATCTGAAAAGTAGCACGTCCTGTGAAAAAAATATGTCAATGTAAGAACCACCAGAGTTCGCGGCAACTCCTCTCGATCCACCCTAGTTCCAGCCCTACTATGATATCAGAAAGCGACCTATAGGTACCTTTGTACCTAAATATAAGTAATAGAATCACGTTCTCAATCATATAAAAAATTTAATGCCGTAATAAAAAGGCGACACAGAGGATTAATTTAATATCGCTATGGTAGGTATATCTATATATTTTTTTAACTTTATTGGTACGCAACGTATTCATTTATATTTTTGGCAGCCCTAAATGTGCAGCGAATGTGAAGTATGTTTGATTTTTCCTACTAGGTACTCTTAAGATTAATCTTGACATTTGATATTATCTGTCATTTTTCTTAATATGTTTTAATATCCAGAACTACATCGCCACTTATAATCAGGTCGAGATGGTAGGATTACAAAAGTAATAAAACCGAGGGATAATTTGAATGCCGAACAGTGCGCACCGCTCAGCTGATCTGCAGTCCCCGCTCCGCTAGTTGACAGTGCGCGCGCCCCCCGAGAGATGTCTCTAGGTTTCACGCGGTCTTCAGCCGGCAGTAAAAATACGTGCGGGTATTTCCTGTCCCCGGTCGGGCGGGGGGCGATAAATAACTCAGTTTGCGGCCGAGGGGCGAGGGGCGAGGGACGCGGGGCGAGCGCGGGGGCCGAGGACCGGGGAGCGTTATTTGTAGGGCTCGCGTGTGAATTATTCGTGGGTTCACGCGCGCTGTTTGCCCGCCGCGCCGTCTTGTGAAGTGCTTCGGCACAGTATAAATGTATTCAGTACTCCGAGTTATAATAATAACTTCTTACGGAAATGTTACATACCATTTCACATGTTACGTAATTTTCGTAGACATAGGTATTCATTATTTACGCTGTCAATGGTTGATGCGTCGTATGAACATTTACAAATTACAAAATAGGACGCACAATTATTTAGATTAAACAATTTGAAATTACAACCAAGTTGTCTGTGAATAAACTTTGTAAGACACAGATATACACTAAATGTAGCATAAATTTATTGATATAATATGCAAACCTGAAATTATAGATACAAAACCTAAAACATACAATACTTCCATCTATGTCATTTTTTTATCAATACCTTTCGCTTTTTAATGTATATTCTGCCTGTTACATTGTTGTCGAATATATAAATTGAAATACAAACATTTGGGAGTGACAGTAAATAAGAAGCACTATACAGTGTAATATATCCTAAGACAGATATAGTTATTATCAGTTTGATAGATTTCCGGCATTACATTACAAAAATCTTCTGAGAATTCGCAATTGACGTACCGCGTAATCAAATACGCGCGTACACTGTGTGTAGACTGTAGACCCTACTTAATGAAATTTCATATCACCGACCGTGTCTCGGCCATTGTCGGCGCTGCTTCATTCGGCTCTATTCAATGCCAATTGTTACACTTCAACGTGGCCGGCTATTGTGTTGACTCAAGCTCCGTGGAAATTAAATACCGACGGCGAACTTGATCAACTTGTCTCGCTCTCAACTAGGTGGGTGAGTTCCTGTATCGACGCGGGGCAAAGGTTTGGTGACTTGAAATTCTAAGTTTATGAATTGGAAATTTCAAAACGTTTTAATTTAAATTTTAAAGCGTCACGTTCGATTGTACAGATAGATGGACTCATTCGCGTATTGTACTGATCTCTCTTTTTATTATGAAGGGAAAAGTAGGTTACTTATTATAACTAATAGGTACTCGAATTGGTACTTAGTTAATTTAGCGTTCAATGATCGAAGTTAAAACGTATCACCTTATTATCAAATCACTAGCGGACATCACAAGTCATGACTAAACACTTTTTAATTCTGGCAATGGGTTAGAAACTTGCCGACTTTTTTATTACAAATCTCAGATAGATACTTATTTAAAATGTTATTTCAATAATAAACAATGAACGTAGACAGTGTATGTACCTCCCTATCTATCTGTGAATCTTTGTCGATATCTGGTTATTAGGATAGGTATTGTTAATAAAGCAGTTTACAGTACCTAGATCAAACCTCATAATAACAATAATGCTACTATAAAACTTTTTAAAGATCATAACAGTTCTATACTGTTTGACTGTTTCTGTTGGCCATTTTGACCTGTTTTATCCGCTTGAAGCTGTAAAGGCTGATATGGCCAACAGCAAGAGAAAAATCAAGTAGAAAAAAAAATCCGTAGGTACTTAAGTATACACATCGCATGCTAGGTACGTGATACTGAACTACTGAAAGAACGAACTAACTTTGTACCGTTCGCTCCAAGCAACACTACCTGCTATTTCTGTCGAAAAACAAATGAAGGTGGTGGCAGCAATATTCCACACTACTACACGAACAATCTATACATTCATTGGTAGAAATCTATTTATCTAATACTTACTTGTAAGACTGAAAAATCTGGCCTAAAATCTTTGAACTTTTACAGTAGTACGGTAACGTAACGTGATTGTTATTATTATTTTGAAAACGGTAGTAAGTTAAGGCATTGTGATCAACTTTGAATGAGACAAATTTCAAAAGATTACTAACTGGATTTCTATTTCTTATTAACAGAGCTTACCTTCCCTGGTATTATCAACAAACTATAATAAATGCACTTAATACTAACAGAACTTGGATACTAAATATTTACAGTGCCTCTTACAGTATCACGTATGTCCATGGGCGGCAGTCGGCAGAGAATAGTGACACTGCAACATTATTTATTATTATCACATAAAAAATACCTATACAGTTAGGTATTCTCTCGCTATTCTACTACTAACAAGAAATTTATATATTTTGCGGAATTATTTAATTATGATATTAATAGGAAAATGTTGATACTGATAAATTTTACCAGGTATTTACATTTATCTATTATGAGTAGACCTTTATCAGCCTCCTACCTTTATCTACCTACTGTCACAGCAATACTACCTGTCATTAAGATATACTAAATAGACGTCTGTAACCTGCGTCACCAGAGCTTGCACAATAAACACCAGAAATACCTAAACGTTGTAACAACAGCTCGGTAGGTCCCGTATGGTCCGTATTCGCAGTAGTCGGCTGAGCACACATCAAACAATTACCTACGTAGTTGTATGTACAAAGCGGCGACAGGGGCTGGCCGTGGTGCGCGGCGCATCTGTGTCAATTGTCGCAATTGTCGCGGCATTGTCTCCGAGCCGCCGTGACGCACTCTCCGCTGTCGCCACACGTGACCACACAGACACCACCCGCCGCTGTTGACACAGCGACGGTAACGAACCGTCAGTCGTCGCTCCACGCCGCAGTATCTTGGTATACCTACCACCCAATAAACAACGCCATGTTGTTCCAGACAACGTTAATAATTGAGCAAAGTATCCGATTTGTAAATGTGTGGTGTATGTGAGTTCCCACGCGGAGTGACAGGTTGGGGTTTTAACGTAGGCCTGTATCATGAACGGTTGACGTGAGGTCTGTCAATCCTGGGTGAAATTTTCTAAGTAGGTATCTACCAAACAAAATAATAATAAAATTCTAATTTCTACAAAAACAAATTTAAAATGTCTTGATGCTTTCCCGACACGTTGGATTTTGTGCGTTGTCCATGATAGTAAAAAGTTAAGAAATGGTGAGTTACCTATACCTACCTATGTAAATTGAAATTAGCTGGTTTAACAAAGCTATTACCATAATTTAAATATTTTACGTCAATACATGAGCGAACTCAGCTTTAAGCCCTCTATGGCTGATCACTGACCACAAATACCACGTTTGCCCAAAAATAATCGAGGTGAAGGAGCTGCAACTGAATCACGAGAAAATGTTTCGAGATTCTACGCGGAGCGGAGTACAGTTAGGGTTGTCGATCGTATTAAAATTATACCCACATCTACACAGATATAGTTTGGAACTAGGTAAGTATATTTCTCCGTGGTATATCATTCAAAATATATTGGTATATATGCCAGTTATTTATAACTTCAAATTTATATGTAAAAATACTCATCTGTCTCTCTCGTCTCTCATTATTTAATATCTACCAACAAGTCTTGTAGATAATTGGTTTTCATAAACGTAGGTAGGTATATAGGTAATATGTTTTGTTGTTCTTTAGATTTACTCTTTATATTTCTTTAATACACAGATACAGAGAAGTTAAAAACTTTATACCGGACAGGAATACCAACCTTCAATATTAAACTCAGTTTAATACTCAGGTAAAAATTCCAACGAACTCAAGAATTAAGCGTTGGTCAGTCTCGTCCGGAAGATTCAATTGAATTTTGTATAATTTAAATTTTAAATAGGTAGATATATCGGCGCATGAAAATAAATCATAAATAAAGTGTCATTTTGCACGTGTTCCGGCGTGAACAACTTGCGTCATCAAT
>DWPA01001013.1:0-20521 GCA_018251375.1 Calpodes ethlius
ATAGTTAAAACAACATAACTATATCAACGATATCTGTATGATGAAATCCTCTTGATTTTCTTTTTACTTTTGTAAGAAATTTTTTGGAGACGTCCTGACTCATTGCCATTATATTTTTGTTGTAAACAGGATCTTAAATAATACAAGTAAATTGTAATTGGATTTACTCATTTGAATTCTTTGGGGGTGCGGAATAAAGAAGATTAATATTTTTATTTTTAATTGACTTATTTCCGTAACGAAATAGCAGCTATCAGTGATTCCACGGGGGCGGAACTGTGAGCAGCGGCTATTATTTTGTAACTATCATCTTTTGTAATTAACATCCCCAATGTCAAATAGTCGTCACCAAAACTTAATATCAAAACATATCCCTAACTAGTTACAAATAGTAGATTGCTTACCAGGCGGACCAAAGGATTCTAGAGTAGAATAAAGAGCATTGCAAAAAAAAATAGTTTTTATTCAATCTTTTCCATAAGAACTACATAAAAAATCGCAAGCAGAGACCAAAACAGGACATTTTATTCTAAGAATAAATATTGATTTGAATTTAGAACGTAGACATTATTAGTATAAGTTCCAATGCCTAAAGTGATCAATCACACAAGTTGTATGAACAAGTTACAGGCTGGATAATAAAGTAAACTGCGCAAGCCAAATTAAAAAAAGAGCGCGAAGAAATAAAAAAGACTTCTGATCAAATACTTTGATGTAAAAAAAAGAATGTGTCTTTCTCAGATAGTACACTTTTGATATTCATAAGTTCATTATTTTCTAATGCAGAGTGATTAAAAGTAATGTATACCCTGAGAGCTACACTATTTACTTCAGAATCCCTCGCTGTGCTGTTAGTTGCTGCTCTCTTGGTAAGATATCTTTTATACTTTCTTTTCTATCTTCTTTCATGGCTCTCGATGTTGCTGACGTCCGTGTACGATACTGACCATGTACCATTTGGCTCGCCTGCTGGTTTGTTTGTAAGCTATTTACATAAAAGTTTTATACAATCTTACTGCATATACATGTGCACGTTGAATGAAATTCTTTCGTATAACATTGCTTCCCGCGCTTAATGCTCACGCGTGTCCGATTTGAACCTTCTTCATGATTTAATTTATAATGTATCATAAAATGTTTTGTAAAATTTTCTGAGGCACCGAGGTAAAGCTATTTAAGGATCGATTCGTTCCAGTCACAGCTTAGACTTTATTTCGAGTGAGTATTTTCGTTACAAATAATTTGGGTCGACAATCTCGACAAGAAGACTAATGGATCGCATTTGAACCGATTATATATCACCGCATGTCGCTAACGAATTCATCCTTTCCTTTACCCCTTTTTTTCTCCGTTGTGTTTTTTACTTTTAATCTTCGCTGTGAGCTTTCAGATTTGCTTTTAAAAATCACAAAGTTTATTATTGAGTTAAATGTGAATATATCGATTAAAAATTAGGTCGCGAAACTAATAGTTAAGGTACATTTTCGTTACAATACGTATTGTAAAAGTTAGGTAATGGTTACCTAAGGACTTAGTTGCCATTTGGTGTTCTAATAATAATCCAAACAATATATGATCAATGGTTTTTGATTAATAGATCCAACAGCACAAATTTGAATGCTTTGTTTGTTAACCTACGGATTCTACATAAATATATGCAAATTCAACATTAAATGATCTGACAACATTCTCAATGATATGAAACTTGAAATGTTGTATCTGTCCGATGTACGTTTACATCTTTCTAATTAAGTCGTCTTTTGAAACGCTATTTTATCATTTATCTTTTCGTTTTGTGAGAGAAGTGTCATTTGTCATCAGTGTCTCCCCTCTGCGTTTTTAAATGAGATATTTATAACGTTAAACAAAGAGTACATACGCTGTCGTATAGCTGGGGATAAATAGAAATACAAAAACTTCCACAGTCGAATTACCGAGAAACTTCACAACAAAGTTTTAATTTTACTAAATTGCTGTCCTGATCGCCGTGAGTCCCTTTCATGTGCTATCATTTCTACATCATATGCATCAATATTTTCATTTGACGAGGGCAATATTTTTATCCAATAAGGATGATTTTAAAAAACTTACTAAACTTTGGTACCTATACTTTTTATAAGCCCTCTTCCTTTATTTACTAGTACAAGTTAATTTTCTAATCTCTGGCTTTATTAATACCCGTCAAGGAAAATAAATATGAAACAGTTACGTTTAACATACTTATATTTATGGCAAACATTCTAAATAAAACGTATTTCTTTGACAGAAATGCCATAGACTATGGCCTATACTCTTCACATTTTGTGAGAAGAAAGGAACTTGTCAGTGGTATAGTTATGGACTGTATGAGGAAGATGATGACAGACATATCATTTGTGTCCTGTACGAGTCCGTAAAAATTGAGCAACCTTGGTTATCTGTGGTTTATATCAGAATTTCTAATTAATTTTACACGACTCCATTTGAAAAAGGCAGTCGGTGTTGTCTTGTTTCTGCAATATTTTATATAACGACATGAAATGTTACAGAAATAGCCGCACCCACTGGTAAGATAACACACTGATCCCTTTTCTCTTATTAGCCCAGGACATAAATCAGGAGACGGTTGTAAAGTTGCGAGTAACGGTTCGCCGGCCACAAATAAAAATGCGCCAAGCGACGAGGCCCGCCATTTTGGATTCGCGCCAAAACTGCGTTCGGTCACTGCCATGGACTTTATGCTCTTAAAAAGTTATGACTACCCTCCATTGTGTATTATTTCTCTCTGTCATGAGCTTGTGAGTTCTTTCTTCAAATTGTAATAATGTTAATGGAATGTCGTGTACAGAAGATAATGTCCTAGAATTTATTTCTACGAATAATAATTTGTCTGCGAACAATATTAAAGTTAATATACTTTTTATTACTCAAGTGAATAACTCAGTAATACGTTTACAAAATTCATATTCAAAATAAATTATTAATGTGGGCATTTTATCAATAAGCCCAATCTCGGTATTTCAAGTTCAATGTATTGCAATGTACATATATTAAATAGGTTTGTACCGATCTGAAATATTCCTCAAATTTTCTTACAATTCTTATATACATATTATTTAGGGGAGCATTCTTTTCAGCATCGCTCAGGATTTTAATATATAAAATATATATCGGGGTGCCACTGGTAACGTTACGGAGTCGCAATGCGACACATCGAACTCTTGTGCGACAGCGACCGGGACCGTGCGTTACGAGCTCACCGCTTGCTGGGGGTCTGTGAGTTTACCACTAGTAGTAACTAACTGTTTGCTGTTAATTACCGTGAACATTATGTATATTAATAATTATAAATTATGCATTAGTTCCTTTCAATGTCTGAAACTACCTCTCTTCCCTTGTACAATCTGAAATCGATACGAGTATTAGTATAAAATTAACATATCAAAGGAACTTCGATACATCCTGAAGTAATGCAGGCACACTAATAAATATTTAAATGTATAAATTGAGTAGCAGTGCAGTAGATTGATATTTCTCACGCGACAAAGCGCGGGGTGAGTCGAATCAATTTCCCCACTCTCTATTATAGTAAATACAAAACGATTTGTAGTTCTCGGCTCCTGCGCGGCTAATGATGGGTTAACTGCCGGTCTCCGCGATAAATTCTGATTAGTGGCGCGGCCGGTGCTTCCAGACATTTACATAACTAACGCGGGACACATGCTATTCGATGGAAATCTCGTGTACTGCGGAACGGACGGCGGCGGAGTGGCCGTAATTGCTGGGTCCCGAACTAACGAATGGTGAGGGCCGAGTGTCACTCGTGCTAACTGGCGATGCGACATTACTTTACTCCGGCAGATGATGCCGGCTTAACTACAGCGCCGGGAGCCCGTGGAGCGCGATCGACAATAATACGCTCGTCTTTTTATCTGCGCCTCGGGGACCGTCTCGTAAGCGTTACATTAACATTTTGTGACGTCACTACGTGTGCTGTAATCTAACTTTATTGTAACGAGTACTATCGATAAGTGTTTCGAGCTTGTTTGTATCAACTTTGCTTAATTTGATCTCGATGACATTTAATGTCGATGTGCTCAGTTAATTTCTACTTTTAATTTTAAGTATACATGAGAACAGTCATCTACGTTAATCACTCGTGCAAAGCCTGGACAGACCGCTAGTTATATAATAATTCGATGTAAAACAACATATTAGATATCAAGCAGTGATAACCTAGTGGTTCGAACGTTGGTTTCTCGAACGTGGGGCGTTCAAATCCTTCACGTACCTCTAATTTTCAAAAAGTTATGTGCGTCTTACAAGTGAATCATCACTTGCTTCGGTGAAGGATAACATTGTGAGGAAACCTACACACCCGAGAATTCACCATAATGTTCTGGAGGGTATGTGAAGTCCACCAATACACACTTGGTGGACTATGGCCTGCACTCATTCAAATTGTGTGAGAAGACCCGAGCCTAGCAGTGGGACAGTTATGGGTTGTGATTAGACATTATCAATCCCCGTAATTATAGTTATTAGTGTTTAGATATCTCCTTAATGGTACATAAAGTAATTTACTTTGCATAAAATATTTTCTAAGGCTAGTTTTACAATAAGCTACCTTTTGTTGAACCGCACATGGAATATGTTCTTAGCTATTCCGTTTGAATCTGTTCTACTTACGAATGCGTCCCGAGTCGTCCACTGATCTCTGTAAATAGTGCCCGACAAATTGTCCTTTTAAATAGTGCGTAGCTGGATTTGGGAGTTTAGCGTAACGGCCCGAGACGACGCATTTACATTCTGATGCCGTTTGGACGCGGAGCTCGGAAACGTTCAGCGGGGAAAATGGATGTGGCATCTACATTCAGATGGCTACTTCAAACCCAAATTCAAACTGTTTAAATGTTCCTCGGATTTTACCTTCTTCGTGTTCATTTGTTTTTCAAATATTAAGAATATCAATAGAAGTTGTTAACCGATCGATTCAGCGAAAGTATTTATACGCCGATCTCTTAAGCGTGTGATAAGTATGAACATGTTAAAAATTATACTTGTGACATCTATTTATACCTACTGAGAAATGTGGCGTTGATTATAAAAAAGCATAAGAACAGTTATGAGTTTAATTGTAAAAATGTTAGTATTGTATTTTTAAAACGTTGTTTTTGATGAATGCGTAATTGCTCTAACACAGTAATTTACTTACCTAAATTATAGGGGTTAATAAATTGTTATTTTCCTTTTCCCTCGTTGAGGAGCAGGACGTGTATATTCACCAGTTTGTTTCCGCCAGTATTTATAGGGCTTATCGTGAAACAGTGTTCTTATCATTCCATTTGCATCCGTCGGATCCCTCGGAAATTTCCGAAACAAGTCATGTTTCCCCAATTTAGCATAAAGCCTCACGTTTTCACGACATAAGCTGTCGTTATCTGCGGCCGCGGCCGCCATTTTTCTGTGCGTCGGAAAATATTGTCCGTCGCTTAGCGCATCGCACCCTCCACGCATTTGCATACATTTACATTATAATCTGAGTCTCTCGGAACAGCGGCACTCCTCTCGCACTTACGGTTTTAAGCGAAAATGCAACGTAAGTTGTTGACGCTGCCCCGGCCTGTCATCAGCAGGTCATGATGCTGATACGGTATACTTTTGTCGAGTTCTAATTCAAATATGGAACAAAATAAAGAAAAACTATACTGCTGTAAGATAAGTCTTCTTCTGAATACGATAATATCTTACAGTTTATACTGACGCATTGTGATTTTGAATCATATCAAACATCTCACTGCAGTTTCTATAACATTGCAGCCCCAGCATCAAACCTCAACGACCCCAACTTAACACACACGAAATTTATAATAATAGGAGCTACGGTTTATCTACCTTTTGATGCAACTTACCTATAGGTAGCCTTTTAATAATATGAGGATACGTAAATGATACTGGCTGCAATCCGTTATAATATTCTCATATAATTTTCGACAAAAAACAATAATAACGTAAGACTAAAGGCAGATTAAGTATTTAACTTAAAACCATTTAATTTTCAAATTACGGGGTTAAAATAAAATAATAGACAATCAACCCTTCTTTTAATAGCTCACACCTACGGACGGCATCCGGACGGTTATTTATTATAAGTATAACCCCATAATTGTCGAAATTATACACAGTAACCCCTAATTTCATAGGATCAACTGACCCCTAATAACACACTGGCGTGAGGACTTCATCCTTCACAAACGGTGCTTTGTATCGCCCCGAGAATATTATAGGCCCCACTCTAATGGACACTTGTGATCATTTTAATGTTACCAAGAGTTTATTATTTCGTGGAAATTATTTAGCTCTCTTATATTTTTGAAACCTGTATTTTAAACGTTAATATTGTCTTTGTCGTAACTAAATTGTAACTTTTTATGAATTTCGTCTTGTATTTCAATTAAAAATCAAAAATATTTTTACTGTAAATTATCAACGAAGTTCTGAATATTTTAAAACAGTTGTTCAGTCTGTTATGCTAGTTACCACGGTCCACAATATATGTATATGTGTTAGAAACAGTTGCAATTAAACTATCACGCGGAAACAGGCGTTTCCTTTAAGCCAACCCCAACAAGCAGAGGATCTCTGCAACACACAAACAACAGTTAAAGCATATAATACAGACAAGTGATATACGATGACGTGGATTAAATCGTGGTTTGCTCGGCAATCAGACAATGAAGCGGAATCAGATAAATATAAATAGCAATTAACATAAGTTACGAATTTCCCGCAGTGACAAAGCTAAGTTACAGTTTCCTAGAAGCCGGCCAAGTGAGGCGGTCGGAGACACATTTCAGGAATGCATTAAACCTCTATTATGGTTTATTGCACCGCACCCCGCGCCCCCGCCCCGGGCCCCGGCTTCATCCATCACACCTGCGCGGTTTCGTCTAATGTTGGGTTTAATTCGCCGCGTGTCGTCCGTGAGGCGAGAGGAAATGTCGCCGAGCAGATTGAACCGTCGAAGCCTCGAAATTAAACCATAACAACATGAAAAGCGACTATGAAGTGGAAATAATAAATGCGTTCGTGTTTCAAAGGTATAAATGGATAATGATACGAAAACTAGAATGCCGCAAACAACGCCTTTAGTTCTGTTTGGTTCAGGGTTGTAATATTATATTTTCAAACGTTTCTAAGTGATTTTTACAATGGTTATTAGAACCTTCTAATAAGTCAGTAATACACTCGTAGTTCAAGTTGAAATTAAAAACAACACCATTATTTAGAGTGTAGATTACAATACTATTATTTTTTGTCGGATATTACGGAAACTAAAAAGGACACGTATTGTACCGAAAGTCAAGACGTCTAATAAATGAACACTACCAAATCTTCATAAATACTTTGAAATCGATCTGTCACAGAGGGATTATCGAAATCAAATTTACTCAAAAAAAATTGCAATAACTATAAAAGCTTAATTACTACTATTATCACAATACATGTCATCGCCATCATTACCACCGATAATACCTTGCTCGATATAACTGTGACGTAAATTATAGCAACTTTAGAACGCAACTTACAATATACTATTCTAAAGAATAAATATGTTCTGATTGTAGATTTTTGTAATACATATATTTATTTTTGTTAATCGTATGCGTACATGGAACTCCTTCCTCTAAGGTTATCTTCACTTCTGTGTCATTGTAAGTAATGACCCGAGCGAGTGCAACTCGCGGACGGCGCGCGGGCGATGGCGGTCACGAGAAAGCGCGCCACCTTATCGCGCGATGCTAATCGCAGGCCCGGCCGGGATGAGCGGTGAAAGCGCGAGGGAGGTTAATGAACACGTCGGTTACTGTGCGAATGATTCCCTCAGATGTCTTTACGATTGATACATCTACACCGTTAAACTATCTAATCACGTTGTTTGGATCTTAGTGTTTCCAGCTTATTTCTCCTTTGTATTCCTCTTTTTTTTGTTCATAACTGGCCATTTAATATCTTATCAGTTAATCTCATTTGTCACTAAACTATGCGTTATCTGTTTCACTGTTTTGTTATAATATTTGAAATAGTTTTAATCCATTTTAAATGTTTCTGTTTAAGTAAAGACAATTGACCGCAACGTTTTATCAGATTTACCCGCTTATCGACATTAATATTGTAAAAAGGAAATGTTTGTGCTTATTTTTGTATGCTTGTTTGTAAGAAATAGGCTTAAATACCAAATAAACAAGTTATCTTTTCATTACATTTAATTTTTAACTACAATAATGGAGTCCAATGTGTACAACAATTAATTCAATCAGGAGTAGAAAGTGTGTATAGTCTGTGGTACTATAGAGTTTTCGAAGTCCTGCTTGGTTTTGAAGCTGGAAGTCGTGAAGTAATTGATTAAGTTGAAGTCTAAACTATCAAGTACGTTACTTGTTGCAGGTACGTGACGATTGATGACTGCGAACTAAATAACATGAGTAATGCCAAAATTAAATCCCATAAGGATTAAAGTTACTCAACGTTACTTGTACTCATGTAACATTAGTATATGTTTAAGTACGGCGCTATAAAAATTATAAGAAACTTTTCGCTGCAAATGATACGAGCGCAGCTTTCTTTATTCTTTACATTTTGTCAACGCAGCGGCCGGTGGAGCGCGCGAAAGCGGATACCTTTAGCTAACCTAGAAGCTAAAACAAAAGTAAATTTTCCACTGCTTGCTTGACGCTACATTTTTGTACAAACATTTTTCGTAAAATCAAAACAGCATCTCTCGGAGGGGTGAGTAAAGGACGTAAGATTCTTGAGTTTAATTATTGTAAAAAATATCTTATATAAAAATGAACTAAGACACTCGGTGTTGGTCGGTCGACGGGCTTTCCATTAATTACGTATCATAATATTGTATTGCTGGTGATACATTAGTTATAGACAAGTTTGATATTATTTTCGAGCACCTTGAACTGATCTTCCAAAGCCCGCCTAAAATTCTCAGGTTGCACGATTTTTTCTGACTTAGTTGAACTTCACACTACCGTCCGTGGCCGTCCGGAACAGTGTACCTACATTACATACGAGAAAAGATTTTGTAAAATAGTTGTCGTTATTCGTGAATCCTTTACAAGGAACACATGTACGACACAAAATCTGCTCTATATCGACATCGCTGTATAGATAAGAACAATATGAAACATGAGGACTGTTAAAAATCCATACCCAAATACTTTTGTATTCAGTATGTACATGGTATGTAGGGGAATGATGTACATTTTTGTACATGTGACGGGCGACATGTCGCGATCTTCACTGGCGTTCCCCGGGTAAGTAGCCGGAACAAGAGCGTGGACCGTGGAGTGGCTCTCCGAGCTCAACCCGTCACAGAAAACCCTCAAGGGCTGTGAAAAAACAGCTCCCTTTTTAACTCTTGGGAATTTTCTTGTTTAAAAAATAAAACCGAAAAATGAGATGTCTACCCCTGCCATGTCCAATGTTATGGTTGTTTTTCGTGCACATTTTAATATTATTCTTTAATGTACACTTGAGGATTTTGTTAGGCAAGCAATCAAAAAAGAAATAATGCGATTTTAATGGTAAACTTAAAAGCATGAATATGAATCCACTTTATCCCCATCTCATGGGAAATAAAAAATCTTAAAAACTGTTATTAGTAATTCTAATTACCCCTGTCTTATCTTTTTCTTCGTTCCATGCCCCTGGGGAATTTCAAAAAATTCTGAAACCTTTTTCTTTGTAATTATGACAACCTAGTTAATGTTAAAATTAAAATGTAATAAATATCGTTAAAAACAATAACGAATAATGAAAATATTAATTTTTGGTTCAATGCCTATCCTATGGGAATCGTGAACGATCCGGTCTGAAAACTTACCTGTACTATAAAGGACTCTTGTTTGCATGATTCTAGCTTTTCAACTCAGAGTTTGGACTGATCGATGCCACGTCAGTCAGGAGTACTCCTTTTATATATTAGGATAATTGTCTGCGAGCCGCGTGCCTGCGATGTGCGGAATGTGGAGCGCGCGCGACACGCGGGACTCGCGGGGCTCGCGCGATGGACGGCGCCCGCTGTTTGATGTGCGCTTAATAATATCGATCGGATGACTAGGTGACAACTATAACGAGTTACTATAAGTGTAACAAGTAGTAGCATTAATTAAAACCTATTTAAAATTGTATAACCCAATAAAATTTTAGTCTTACCAGTACGTTAGTGAACATAAAAAAGAACACTTCTTACTTTCGGTATAACCGCATTTCGTACAAGGTTACCGAAGCGTAAGAGGGATTTCGCTTACTCGAGCAAGTAATAAAAAGTTTTAAAAATACTTGTTTGCCTCGAAGGACCAGATGTTAAACATCTATAAAATCAGATCATATAAATATTCTATATAAATATCGGGTATCCTTGAAAAAGATTCCAAGGAACATTTTATTAAAAGCCTGTATAATTATTAACATGAAAGCAACACCTATGTATAGTATAAGACAGTAGGACGCCGGAGATGAACTGGATGAATTTGTACCAGGAAACGGTACAGCCTTCAGTACGGGGAGTGCGGGCTCGGTTAGTGCGGTGCGGTGCGGTGTGGTGTTCGCAGCGCGGCGCGGCGGGTGCGGCCCGGATTAGCCGAGGAATTACATTAATTTACATGGGGAATAATTAATACGTTGCGGTTTAATCGAGCGACGCGGTGGGAACATCGTTAGGCAATAAATCTCAGTACTCGTAAAGTGAAAATTGTAGGATACGTCGAAGCTAGCACACTTTCGGGTATTGATTCCAGGAAACACGCCAATGAATCTCTGCAGAAGTTGTTTGACACGATCACAGCTGACATAAAACTAATATTATATAATTAGCCGTATTTAACGATAATTAAGCATTTCAATTCTACGTAACATTTTAGGGGCCTTTATTTATGTTAATTCAATTCGATCGACATGTGTGTGTGTTTTTTTTTAGTATAAGTATGCCTATTTAAAAATTGCACTTAGACTAGGATAGAAACGCTGTAAATACTATTCTATAACTGTACCTAACGTAACGTTAATAACATTTTATAAACATCAAAGCTTTGACAATTATCATTTCCAATCGAGTAATTATCTATAAACTTGAGATTTAAACGGCTCCATGTAAATTTAGTCCAATTCATCTTCCGGCATTGATTCATAGACCGCATTAGGCAGCGGAGTACAAACAACAGTCCCTTGTAGCGAGCGGAATATTAACTATCTGCTTACATGGAGAGTATCAACCCGATTATATTACTGGGATCTGGGCCTCGGGACGGCAACGGTCGGGGACATATTTCACGAGAGCTCAACCTTTGTACGACGTCATATCTGGCTACGGTCGCCATTAATTCACCAACAGAACGAGGACGTCATATTTTTCTTTACGGAACATGACAATGTGTTTGTTCGTGCTGTTCCCTCATATTTTCAACTGCTTGAGTATGGAAAATATTATTATGTCTATCTTAAATTTGTCACAATTTCAATAACTATTAGTTATGCTCGTATTTTTCGAATGAGAATTCATGATTCGTGAGGAAATCAGATGATTTTTTCTGAATAAAACAAAAGTGCGCCCGCACATTTTGCACAGAAATTCAGCTCCAAGGAGAAATTATTGTTAACTATGCAATGTGTTAGCTTATAGAACGTCCTCAAGGTGTTCCATATAAATATATGTATTGTTATGAAAGCCTTACAACATCCGACTTTGAACCATCCATTGAAACGTCTGGTACACGGCAACATTATTCATGTTCGTTATAAACACGACTCGGCCTCTGCCCCCTGTGTTTGTAGAGTTTCCATCAAACAACTGGACCCCACACAAACGATTGTAGGTAATACTCTTGAATAATGTCGCTAATAATTGAAATAAATAGTTAAGAGCAAGTTCGTTACGTTCAGTTTAGTAGTCCATAAATTTGTTTATACTTAAATGTATCCAAGAGCGTGGCATATTAGAGTCGATAAGTGTGACGGTGGTTTGTGTCTCTGGCGTGCAGAAAGGACAGTTGTGCCCGTCCTCTTGTGATAACTTTAAATATTGAGGTAAAAGAATCAATCATCAATCCTGCAGGGAAACTGAAGCCAAACTCGACCATCGTAAACTTACATTAGTATCATTACGAACATAAAAAACATCCTAACATTGATGTCTGTAATATTTTGTATATGTGGGGGTGTGAAAATATAAAGCCGTTTTTATCTTACATGTAACCAGAACTTTAATTGTATGTCGGGTGTCTGAATACACCGTATGCCATTTAACGGTACATCGTAAAGTTAACAAACACCGGCATTAGTCCGAGAAGATGAAAAGTTGTGGTGACCGCAGTCTCGCCACCATATGCGGTATGTGGTTAATAGAGAAGTCACTGGTACTACAGTATGCGCACGGAAATTAGAATAGCTACCGGCTGTCGGCGGGATGATTTGTGCTATTTGGTCGGCCGCGGGTCGAGGCGCTGCGTCACTTCGTGTTTGTTGTAGCGGCGCGCGGCGACCTCGCTGAATCTGGACCCTTCATGTATTGATACCTTCTTTGCATATTAGTGACTTGTAGGTGACGAGAGCTGAGTTTTTTAACATTTTCTATCAATACGAAAATGTGGAGACTACATAAGTAATATCGTTGATAAATCGCCTTCAGTCAATTCAATTTAAAAGTATTGGGTTGTATGGAATGTTCGTACCGATATTTTAGGACAATTAGAACGCAGCACATTCAAATATTGACGAAATTAACGAATCGTAACAAAATTTTTCCCCAAATATGGCTATCTCTTATTGAATATGTACAGTGTACGCATGTCATTTGAATTCAATAATTATGATAATTATTCAGTCAGGGCTCGCTACCTACAGAAAATCAGCACGAACTTTCCGGACAGCTTATTAAAAAAATATATCACCCACAGGAAATTAGCGCTTATAGTTATTTCAAGTTCGTTAAGTTTCATGTTATGTAAAAACCTCTGCCTTCATCGCAACATACTGTGGACCCACTTGAAGTGAACAAATACAATCTATCTAGAATATCTCCACTGCCTATCTGAAAGGTAATAAAAACTTCTAAGAGCGGCTAGAAATCATCCAAAACCAGGCCGTAAAGTACGCATGTAAATAAATAGAGTTACCCGTGTCAACATACACACTCGGCGGGAGTGAAAATATACACGGGCCGGCTAGGTAGTGTGATGTCGTAGATGAAGCATGTCAGTAGATTTATATCTTCGTAGATTTACGTAACGTCACTTTTGTGAGAGATTCATAAAATATTGTGTCCAATTTATTTAGCCGTAGTACTTTTTATTGTAAATATGACGATAGTTAAGGCCATCTGTAGCGAGGGGCACGATATTATAAAAAGCAAACGTACCACGCATATCTTACACGCGTGTTATAAATGCTTCCGGCGACGAAATCAACATGATTAATTGTGCTCGGCGAGTTGTTCAAAGTGTTTTCAAAGTCGCAGAGAACACAATATATCAAAAAGAACAACGGCGCGACAAAACTACGAGTAAAGTATGCAAAAGGAAAAATCAATAATTGGTACTGGAGACCGAAACAAAAAACGACAGCCATTATAATTTGACGAGCGACACCGAGGAGCTATTGTGATCCAAATCGAGGTGAAATAAAACCGGCAAGTCCCATCAATCAGGTGGACTTCTCAGTAGCGGTGTTTAGTCTAGACCCGATTGTTTACCCACTGCGGCCCGATATAGCGCGCTTTCCCGCTCATTGCGATGCTAAAATTCATTACTGGGGCGTTCACCCTGCTTAGTCTAAATTTGGAGAACTTCGTTCTTGCGTAAATTACTCCGACCATTAGGAGCTATTGAATGACAAAATCGTTAGTACAGAAACAAACGAGGGGCAAATATCGCATGCGCCCTTTATGACCACGCTGATGGAAAATAAAAATGGGTTTTCTGAAGGACAAGAAGATTAGTGTGATACTATCGCGACCTCTCCTAGTGTAAGTTACTTTCACAGCGTGGTGGTTAACCTACCCTCTTCCATAGAGCTACGGAGTGCAATAACAATTAACAATGTTGTATCAATTACTATTCAAGGTAGTCATTAACACGCGCGGCCTCCGACACCAGCTGAATCGAATATTAATATCGAAATGCAAGTGTAGCTCACTCGACAATTAGCAGGAGCTTATCGCCTTATCGTTAATAAATATTAAAAAAACGTGAATAAATATAAAAACATATGTTAAGATAATACATGTAAAGTGGTCATCGTCGCCTAAACCATCAGAAACATAGAAGGTATCAACGATAGATTCTATTCTAACACTTAAAGAGGATGGTAGCTAGCCAGGCGGGAAATAAATCTCACCACGCGTGAATGCGTGGGATTTAAATAGATGGTACGGCATCCAGCGACCGTAAGCCAGAGCCTCGCCCGTTGTCCAACCACCGAGTTGAGGACCACCGAGTACAAAACGTTGGCTTCTGCTGAATGATCCATGGAAACCTTCTAAAATCAATCATCTATAGGATTTCATCAAGATTGTAAGAAAGCATCTTAAAAACAAAGAAGGTAGTTATCACTACGTGGGTACTACTACAGCGGTGCAGTGTAAGGTGGGGCGGCGGTAGTGGTACTTGGCACCGTTCCACCGCTCCCCGTCACGAGACATCTATCTGTGTGTCATGTTTTAATTTAATGAACACAACACGGGTAAACTTCATTACACCCAAACGAGATCGAAACTGACAAATCAAATGCGTTCACATTAATTTCATTACCAGTTCGTTTCAAATGGGTAATGTCAGCGGCTAATTAAATTAAAAACAATTATGGAGGTAAACTAGAAATACGAAATGAATATTACAAGTGGCTTTAAGTAGTAACAACCACATTAGAACTCAAATTAACAAAACAATCAACTAAAACTAAACTCTTACTCAGCTTCAAAAAAGAATCAAAAATAGGTATACAGTTCACTGTCATTTTTATTGGAACATTTGCTTAAGAACCCTGCACACTTACCAATGTGGAGATAAAACCACGAGCCCAGTAGGAACACCTCCAGCGCGGAGCCGCCGCTCGCCCGCGCCGCGCGGTTGTCGTTATTTAATTTGGTGCGGTGGGCGGCGCGACCACACTTGACGGTTTAATGCGGCCAGTCATAACACGCGGTAATGAATAATCATTCATCATTCTGGGTACCAAACGTTTTGCATATCTTGAGACTGATCCGACTTAAAAATAAATCTTGATGTGTATTATTTGAAGCGTTGTAAAATAAGTGAAACTTAAATATGTAATCGGTTTAATATTATTTTTTTCTAATGATATTCAATTTTAAGTAAGAAAATCGTATGCTCGCATTATTTTTTATTTTGGTTAAAAATTGACAAACAAGCTAAGATGTATTCGGGATTTAAATCAAAATTACGAAGTCATTGCAATCTTAAGTAAGTTAATCGTGGTTTGAAAACAAACTTAAATATATTATAATAATGTCCTACTTGTGTCGCAGCAGTTGGTCAACCTGTAGGAGCGGGAACCGGTCGCAGTAATGGCTGGTTCCCTGGCGCATAACTCGCGGTTTGAGCTCTAATTGCTGCCCCGAGATCACTGAATCTACCACATTCACTCAAATTACTGGCCGCAGACGATGCGCTCGGAGCCTTTTGTGGAGCCAAGATTGATCTGCAGTACGAAAGCCAGTTGTAAATGAGCTCCCAGTGCATGCGACCTACTCGAAATCAATCTGCGAAATGTCATGGGAACAAATAATAGCGTTCACTGCGTTTGGACTTGGTCTGCTCGCTGTATTACTGGTTCTATGACTAAATGTTAAACTATCTTTAATTCATGTTCTAATCCCTTTTTCTAACTCGACCATATGGGCCACTGATTCACTTCAACCTTTTTTAAATTGCGTTCAAATCCTAAATAATTCAAATTATAATAAAAAGTCCTCATTTTTACTAAATATCTTTTCACTTTCATTTAATGTTATTATTTTATTACTATTCCACAATATTATAACAACATTTTCTAATAATCAGGAAAACATTTTACGAAATGTAATTCCGTTAGGTACTTTAAATTCAATCTCTTCACCATTGTAAGCCTCTCCCAATCTCTCGTCGTTTCTCTTCAATAGCGATTTGTAAACATGTTCAATATTTAGGAATCAATTTATAAAACAGCCACAATAACGTTATGGGTGTCAGTAGGCGGCGTGTAGGCGGCCTTATCTATTAAGCGGCATACACACGCACGCATACAAATTGACGCATTAGGTCCGTCGATTACAATCTAAATGGCATTCTCGAATGAAGTTGTATTGGAAATTTATGTGTGGAAGTGAATGCTAAGTTGTCGAAGCATCTGAAGCAGGAAATATGCGTTTTGTTGTAGAAATCTTCATCCCGCTACGTGCGCTATCGATATCGATCGATGTCGTTTGTGAGAATTCGTAGAAAGATACATCACTTTTCGTAATTATTTATTATTGTTATTTTGTAATAAATTATTAGTTTTTATTACATTTCATCACATTATTACAAGAAATTTCATCAGAACCCATAGTTCCTGTTCATTATTCCATAGAACCTGAGGTTAATTTACTTTGTAATCTCGAGGATAACACTAACCGTTTTCTTGTAACGTAACGAATTAACTCCACTCACGAGAACTGGATTCGCTCCATCACAAAACACGTCCAAAAGATTAAAGAAGCTGGCGGATCGACCGACGTTCACAGGCACGTAATTGAAGAAGATCAAACAATGTCAAACAATGAGCGTAATGCTTCCGACAAAACCAAAATACGCTTCGACGATCTTTACTGCAGCTGAGCAATAAACTTCACACAATGTGGTAGCAATTAAAGAAGATAACGTCGAGCAACTAAGTTGCCGGACGATACTCCTGTACTTTCATATTTCCAAAGACACAGTACCCGGGCACGGATGCGACGCGTTATAAATGCGAGTTTTAGTACTTTTAAGTGCTTAATGAGCGGGAAACTAAATAAATCGTTTTAATCCACAACTTGGCGGCTAACTCCGCGGTACCACGTGACTTTCGTTTTATTGTATACTCTGTTGTTAATTATAATTGTTGATTGTATTCAAAAATAGTAAGCATTTACTCTGTGGTTCGATGTGCATTATATACACACTAGATTTTGAAGATCTTATGTACGAATGAAACCACAAGAGGATGCATAAAACGTTTATAATATTTGCCACAACAGCTTAGGCAATAAATTGCGATATAAAAAATAAAACTATCTTGTCTTGCATACTTACATGATAAAAATATGAACTTTTCAGTTCTTCGTTAAGAGTCATTAAACATCATAACAGATAGAATTATTTATAGTAATAAGTTATGTCTGTTTTAAACTTAGGCACGTGTTGACACTGTAAACAACAAATATTTTATCAAAAAGGGTCCCTTGGACTAAAATGAATTTAATAAATGTCAACTAAGTAAATTACTGAACAGAGCTTAAAAATAGATCAAATAAATGAATAAAAAAATATTTGAGTTAACTAGAAAACTTCAAAACAACACGCAGCAAAACAAAGCCAATGAAATTTCGTTTAAATCGTTGATGTATAGCGTGTAGTGCACAAGTATGTGTTGTGTGCGTGTAAAGAAACTAATTTAATTTGGAGTGTAAAGTGGATCGAATCGGACGCATGGGCGTTGAGCGATCACCGCGCCGAGATTTGGTCAACTAATTGGAAAAGTTTTTGTCGCCGCCGCCTCGTGTACACCCGCCTTTATTGAACGCGTACAGTCGGCACGCGGCGCACTGTTAAGTGGCCATTCTGTTTCATAATTGAATCGCCTATCCTATAAAAAATGCTTTCAGTAATCCAATTCACACGCAATGAATTAAAAAACAAACCATAAGTGTGATGTGTTCCTCTAACTTCATGAGTTTTCATAAACATTACACCTCTTCAGACGACAATTAGACATTAAGTGTTTATATTTAATGGCCAGTGCAGGCGGGTATCTTCAGTGTAATAACACAAAGTCAACCAAACCGTTAAAAAAGTCCTTTTAGAACGTGACAGTCACTCAAACACACGTGTCGGTAGCATTTCTGAAGTGAACACCATCCAGTCCATCGATGGACGGTGTAAAATCGCGGAGTATGGGTTATTACTCGTGCGAGGTATTTCCAGCCAGGCTTCTACGTCAGTCGGTACAGTTTTAAGTATGACAAAAACACATCGAGGACTGTCCCTCTTTTGTACAGGACATTTTACACACGAGAATTTACATGCATGTACAGACGTCCCACTTGGTGGCATGGCGTGGTACGACTTATATAAGTTGAAGAAAAGTTAAGGTGGACCTATCAGATGTCTAAAAGTTACCTCAATAAAAGTGTCATCGTTTTCGAGATGTTGAGTTCTGTATAAGTTTTCGTAACTTCGATTCTATTGCCTTCGTTTTTAATGACTAAGTCCACAAATGGACAGTTATTGTAATTGTTCTTATTATTAAATATTTTCGTAAGTTGATCTACAATATAGTTTAGCTTAAATTATGAGAGAATTTCCGAAGACCCAACTATATGCCCTGTACTATACCCATACTGCTTACATTACAGAAATCGGCTTAGAGAAATAATTGATAATTTATGTTACTTCCCCTTTCAGATTCATTTAGCTTAATCCATTACCAGGAATATGATCCAATTACGCAGTAAAACATTTTTTATTGTTACAAAGTCCGGCATCGAACCCGTGACTCAGCGAAGCATTAACGTGTTATAAACTAATTTGATTTAACCCCTACACTCGTATGGAATTAAAACGATCTCCAGCCAGCGGTTCTCAATGAGCACATATAAATGCAGATTTTAATTGTAAATATCATAAAGTGTACGACCCACACATTTATAATTACCAGGAAATACATTGCATGTTGTCTTTACGTACATAATATAATTAGGTTGCAATGTACAAGTTTGTTAATCTGTTAGTTTGATACTATGTTCGTTTTGGTTAAGTCTTGCAAGCTGAATTAAAACCACTTCATCTTATTCTACTGCGTTGAAATTTGACCTTTTGATTTAGTTTCGACGACAATGCATTTTTATGACGAGTATGACCTAATGTTACACTTGGGGTTGGCTCCAAGCGAAATAATTTAATGGTGAACAGCATAGTTACAATTTTCAAACTTTAATTTATTTCTTATTAATTCTTTGTTTACTAAGGTGAGGGTAGTTCTAAAGACGAAATATCAGAATTAATTATTATAACTTATTTTAACAAAGTACACCATCGTGAGGAACACCTTTATTAGTTCTCTTTATAGCTGGCAGTGTTTCCAGTCATGTTATTTTTCCTGTGTGTTGTGATACCCACCATTCTGCGGTTAACCAATGAATTGATTGCGATCTTAACAACTCAACATCGACTTGACAACAGCGAAGCAGTTCAAATATTTTAATCCACGGTGCGAAGGTTGGAGACCGTTGCATTCAAATGGCGTTTTATTCCGCGGCACGTTCGTTAATTGGGCGCGTATCGCTCCCTCCTCCCCCCTCCACTCCCTCAGCCCCTCACCCCCGCGCACACCCTGCGCCGCAACCATCGGCTTCCGTTCTTTATTTGGCCACGAATTTGCGAATTTGGACGTGAATGGACTTGTTTATTACATTCATAATCGAATTGCAAGCTGTGTCCATATCGCTCCCGCTGCCGGCCGGTCCATCCAGATTGAAATCGTTTAGTATTCATGACAATTTGTTTCGTTAAACAAACAAGATGTGGACTCGTTTAAAATCCTATTCAGATAAAATAACATAAAGCGATGTTATATAGCGTCTTTATGTATTTATAAAAATCCCGTGTCACGATGTTACTCCAAGATAAAATACAAAGTAACTTTCCCGAATGTAATGAAATTTTGTACGGTGTAATTTGGCCCATTTTAATAGTCAGGGTTTCGGTGTGATACGCTGATTCGTCCAGCTTCACTGGAGATCTAACCAAACTGTAAGGTATATCGATATTTTTTTATTGTGATAAACATTTACTATAGTTACATAAAAAATATAGTTTAGAGGACCTGAGGAGTAGACGAGTTAGTTAGGTGGATTAGTTTTCTTCCTACTCTGTTCTATAAAACTCTTACTTATCAATTTGGGCCATCCATTGTCCGAAAACATTAAAGTCATTCAGAGTTACAATATTTGTCAAGTTATGTTATGGATGTTTAAAATCCAAACGTCGTACAATGTTTTGTTCCCGAATGCAGCCCGGGCGGCGTTTAAGACTGTCACATCGATATTGTACCTAAAAATCACCTCATTTCCCTTTTTCAGCAATTTCCCCGTAACGAATGTTAAAATGTTTCGTTACACGAATCAAGTCGGATAATCAAACATGCCTATTGGAATATTGTCGGCATTTGTTCCCATTTTATTTCCCGATCGTTGTTAATTGGGCGCGTATCACGGTCCGCACGCTGCCCGCGC
>DWPA01001014.1:0-20514 GCA_018251375.1 Calpodes ethlius
TTTGAATTGGTCTGTAAGATTATTAGATGTGGATATATATTTTAGTTATTAGTTTAATAAGACAAGACGACAACGCAACTCTTCTCTCGTGAAACAGATTAGGTGGAATAGTCCAATAAAGGAGTCCACGCCGCACCGCGTCGCGCCGGGCGCAATGTGCGCAAATGATATTTGCCAGAGCGCACCGCGGTCTGAACAAACAGCGCGCCGCCAATGGAGCTTTCAATCACTGACGATTGCGGCTATTCTTTTCCCTCTAATAGCCTTTTCTAATCCCACCGCTGGGACAATATAGAGAATAAACATTTCATTAGGTCGTAGCTGTTGATGCTGGTTTGTGGCATGTTGTACATTAACAGATTAACAACAACAACTAAATGAACATTTAAATCACTTAGTAGTGCTGTGTTTTATATTTATCACGACTTGTAACAGCTAAAATAAAACTTTTTTAAATATATACAATTACAAGTTCCTTTGAAGTTATGGAAAAATATTGGAATGAATTTATAATCCATTACATTTTGATGTTTTAGGGTCTAATCGTTCCGGATGATCTTTCTTTGGTATAATAATCAAAGATGGTATATTCCTGACGACATGTAGGAATATTGAAAGTATTTGTTATTTTCCGCTTACGAAAGGGAAATCTCAATAATTTTGGAAATCTTGTTGCAGTGGCTTTCTGTCTTATTGAATTGTAGAAAAAATATCAATACTATGATCGAAAAAAATGTGGTAACATTTTCTATCCAATACCAGACGGTGGCCTCGTGTAAACATAAAAGTTAATGAAAACGGAAGAATTTGATGAAAAAATTAACTTGTAAAAACTAGTTTGTAGAAGCTACGGCCTAAACAAACCGACTCGCCGATGGAGTCGTAACTCGCCGCACTTTGTGGCTCGTGTCGTACAACTGGAGACGCAGTAAAGAATCAACGAAATATTTTTATACCTGTAAGCCGTGGCCGGTCACGAGTACAGACACACTTACGTGGGTTAATAGTATCGGGCGTTAGTTTGCGGAAATCCATTGTTATTAAGTTATTATTAGTCTACTTTGCAACAATCCGCGATTAAAATATATGACGGTGTATATTTAAGACATGCGTGGTATCTCCCCCTCTCTCACAAAGGTTATATGTTTAGAGATCTTTTCATCAATTTTCTGTAGGTACTACAGGAATCACGATAAAATAAATCATCTCCACTTTACGAGGGGAACTCGCCAGGAGCTTTGTTTAAGATTTTATTTTATAATGCGAACCTACGTTTATTTATAGTTTTGGTCCTAGAAGTCCCTGCGCTATGCTGCAGATGGATGAATACCACGAAACTATCACCGTAGCACCGTATTAACTGCGGAACCCTAAAACAGAAACAAAAAGTATGGAATGAAAAATTTTCCGTTAAACCTTGGCGCTCAAACAATTTCGAAGACGTTAAGCATAAACAAAACGAGTTGGATCGTAAAACAGAATGCATTAGCTGAGATCGTCTGGAAACTTTGAGAAACGAAAAATGTTTTGTTTTCTGCGCAATAACTATCAACAAATGCACAGAGCTATAACTTTGGGGGTAGCTCAGGATGTTCTATTTGTTTCTCAATAACTTTTTAACACGAATGTAGCTGGCCGTAAAATAATATATCAATATCATAATATAACATTATGTGCTTTACTTTAAAAATATCTCTGCAATTGGTGAATAAGATAAAAAGGAATGAACGACTTTCCGCTAATGTTTCTTCTGTTTACTTTCTAGCACATGTGGAGAATTTTTAAGATTAATATTTAAATGAATATACAGAAAAGCTATTAGAACCACCTCAGCCCTTCTATTACAGATGCTATCTGATATTATCAGTCCATAGCGATATTGGTCCCCCACCAATAATTTTCCTACCTAAAAATGGTCTCTATCTCTGAGAGTTAAATTATCGAAAATATGAGTGCAATCGCTCATTTACTATCTTCACTACTGGTACAATATATACATTGTTAGTAGCTATTCGAAAGGCTATACTTTCAATGATCCACAAGTGTATATCACTCCGTTTCAGTTCTCACGGGAGCGTGGTGTTTTCTTCTAATACCAACAATTTCTTTTGTGCCGTATAAACATGACAATCGAGTGCGTGTGCCTATGTAGGTACATGTTCAGTGAGCACACAAACGTAAGTTCCCTCTCGTGCGTACACTGATCCTTTGTTCGTTTCTTTCAAGTTATGATTCTTCGTACACATGATGTAATGGTAAAAGTCACTTATTCGTATTAGCTTTTTATAACTTCGTAGTATGCTGATAATGGTTACAATAAAAGTTATCGTTATCGCCTAAAATCTGTTTCCGCCCACGTGTTGAGTCTGCCAAAAGTTAAGAATGTGAAGTTAAAGCCACCAATAACCTTTTATCTAATTCCAGGATGTTTCAGTATTATCTAATCTGTGATCCAGTGTCACTGTACTCATTTAGGTATGTAGTATTAGTTACTGGTACAAGGAAACACTCATAGCGCCATCGTTTGATGGAATCCTAAGTGATCAATCGAAAAACAACAGAAGACTCAGTCGGATGGGTGAGAGCTAGTAGCAGACAATTCTTTACAATTCCCGTTCTTCGAATCGATTCGCCGTATTCTTTAGACAACTCTCTTTCCAGTTATGAGACGACACCTGTATTTAATAGTGGGCCATGTAGTGGTTGTGTTGAGTTGTTTAAATCAATGAAACCACTGATAGAGCAAAACTATACAGACTTTTGCTACAGACAATAGATAAAAATATAAGCTTTCATATTTATTAATGACATCGTTATTGATACTGACGTTATTGATATTTATAATTCAGTAGTCTGGATAAAAAGCCTGACCGTATTAAGCCTTCATGGCCAGTCGAACTGATTATTCGATATTCGGTGACAGCTCATCTAATAATAGACTGCTGAAACAATGCAACGTTCCGCTCGCTTTAAATCCACCGACATCAATAACAGGAGGTACATAGACCCATTATAACTGATGAAGCGGAAGAAGGAGTAAAAAATATTCCATTATCTTCGATAGAACAAGATCCTTCAATGACCTTTCGCCCCTCAGACACGCCACCTCCTTGAATATTAATTGATGAATTAATTGATTCAATGAAGTCATCAATTATTCACTTCGTTTTTTAGTGTCCGAGTTGACCCAGTTTTATTAAGATCTGTCTACCCGTAGTAACAGGGGTACGGGAAAAGAAATCATTTTAGACAATTTTCTGTATATTATCAAATGTTCATTATTATTGCTGTCAAACTATTACATTTGCTAGAATTGATTTCAGTTTAATATATGTTCAATTATATAACATACGACTTATATACAGTTGTTTGGATGGCACGACCATCACTTTTATTAAGTTCGCGGACACCCAACGCTTCGGTAAGTCGAGTATTCATCGCAACCCATAACTGACCCATTGCTGGGCTTGGGTCTCCTCACACAGTGTGAGGGGTACAGGACATAGCCCACCACGCTGGTCGAGTGCAGATTGGTGCACTTCACACACCTCGAAAACATTATAGAGAACTCTGTGGTGTGCAGGTTTCTTCATGATGTATTCCTTCACCGAAGCAAGTGATAATGAACTTGTAATATGCACATAACTTTTTTCAAAATTAGAGGTGTGTGCAGGATTCGAACTAACGCTCCACGTTCGAAAGAGCAACGTTCGAACCACTAGGCTACCACTGTATTGAGCATTAGATCCAGCTTTTTTCACATGGCGTTTCCATTTAAATCATTACTACCAGTAATGCAATGTTGGGGCTCTCGGCTAAGGCTTTAATTTACATCTACATATTTGTAATACGCTAAGAAGTTTAAATGAAATACCCACGGGATTTTCCAACCTTCAGGCGACCTGACAAACGTTGACCAGCGTCCACATAATTAGAACTACATTCTCTTCCAAGAATACTGAATCAATATCATGGAGTAATAGAAAAGCTTACGTTTCTCCAATGAAACTCTTGAACTTGTTTAGTTGAAAAGCACTTAGAAATACTAGAAATGTGATCCAGTGAGTGCTATCGATTGGAACAGAAGCCTCTCAGCTTCTTAAGTTTCTTTTAACGCAATTTCCTGGTGTTCAGGCTTGTTAAGGGTCTTCTAATAGCAATTAAGATAGTTGATAGACAGAAGTGCATTAGGGACAATTAGGCGCTTCGCCCAACTTCGAGTTCATACAAAAGCCTACAACTTAAAAGGAAGGCTCCCTTTTAGGTTCAGGGCTTTTGTATCACACAGCTTAATTCCGACGGTACACGAGTTTTGTGACTGGCTAGTTAACAACCTTCTGAACATTAGTGAAGTGTTTCTCGTAGTAAACTTAGATATTATACTAATTACACAGTTGACGAATCAATCATGAGTGAATATGTTAACCTACTTAGCATAAAATATGCTCTCTTAAAATAGCAAGTCTCGATTTTATGTGGACCTAATGTTGCCGGATTATTTATAGATGTCAACTATCATTAACACAACATTTAGAAGATGGGTAAGATAATCAGATGTTAAAATATAGGAGCCGTCAGTAAAATAATTTCGGATAATTTAAATCCGTGAATTTTGACAGTAACTTATCGGTTTTGTGAAATACGGGCATATTTATGTACGTGTCAACTTCGGCTTATGATTTTTTTTAGCATATATATAGTATATTTTAGCATTGTCTTTTAGCATGTTTTGTAATATAGATAACTTAATACTTATCTTAAATATACACATTTACACAATTTATATAGTTGTAACAGACAGTTGCGTATAAAATTATATAACTACGAGCATATGGGTACAAGTTGTCGGTCTACGGGCACTTCAAGTATATGTAAGACGACTTTAATTGTCTTTAGTATAGTAGGTATAGAACTCTCAGGTAGTTGGGCATTATTATGTAAAATTTGTTTGTATTGAAACATTTTTTATGTATCATGTAAGCATATCCATATTGATACAGGTGGCATTACAATTGGATTGACCACCCGAGTGTGGGTTACATAATTTTACTTATTAATAAATAATAAAAACGTAATTATATTGAAACCATTAAATGCTGTTGCTACAACTCCAACAAATCCGTCATCTTTCAACAAAAACTCGAGTGTTGAAAAAGCTCAACAGCGAACACTCAACACTCGACACTCGACATCCGAGCGAGCGTCGCGCGTCTTGAGCGTCTCGATGTGTGCGGAACACTCGGCGAGGCGGTGAGTGTTGCGAGCAGCGAGTGGGATAAAACAAATGAGCCCCGGCAGTCGCAGGTGCACTCCCAAATTGATTGTTGCTGTTTAGGACGGCCTCGGTCTTACGATATTACACGGTGGGCGTTCGGAAACTGTGTCGACTCTCTCGATGGCTGACGATAGTAGTATGGTGCTGGTTTAATGCAACGTTCGAGTTTATAAAAGGGTGTTTTAATGAATTCTGAATATCAATATGAATAAAAATATACAGAGATACAATTTGACTCAACACGTTCTGGCTTAATGATAGGTTTATAACCGTTTAAGAATCGCATCGTTTAAAAGTCGCAAAATTGTCGTTGCCTACTTCTGAATAATACTATAAACTAGTTATATATTTATTAGGGATTATTTAAAATTTTATTATCATCTCATTTTGCCAATTTAACGGAACGACTTTATCAATATATTCATTTACTGCAAAATAAATGTACAAAACATTTATTAGGTACTAACTTTTTACAACTCACTTCACACTAACATTTTCCTGTTATCCCGAGGGAACTGATCCAGATAAAAAGTATCCTAGATAAAAACTTGAAGGTTCAGTAGGTCCTATGTAATGCTCACACAAGTAGACACGAAATTCGAAAATATAATTATGTTTAGGCCCGTGCAATGATAATAAAGCAACATTTTAAGTGTACAGATTTGTACCTTGTTATATTATATACACGTAATACAGATTATTTGAAGATGTCGTTAATATTTCGTATTTCTTTTAAAACCCGTTTACAGTTTCGAAATGGGCAATTACAGCTTTAAACAAAATATCTTATAATCATAAAACTGAGTCCTGCGTGCACCTGTGCAGCTTTTGTAAAAAATTAATCAAAGTTTCCATCCAATCCACCCTCTCTAATATTGTTGTTGAGTTTAAATTGAAAAAAATATATATCTGTATAACTGAAATTATTTGTATATATTTAAACCTTTTTACTTGTACAGTGGCTGAAACGCAACAATAACTGTTATTAATTAATATTGATTTATATTTTCTTGGCTATGTTTGAATTTTATGTCAAAAATTAAACGCTAAAGTATATCAATAAAAATATCATCAAAATAGTATCAACGCCACTTTATGCTTGTGACTTTGACTCGCTAATCACGAGCGGGAGTCACTTGTTTGGACTCAGGCTTAGTTGAGAGCCATCCGTGGGCCATTACTGGATGGGAATCATACGTAATTAATCGCTATCCTTAACCGTTTACATATTACTGCGGGGGCGTCAACTATACCTACTTCACTCGCGCGATCTTTCAAATATTCCACTGTGAATATTTGATGTGTGGTATATTTAATTAGACGCCTTATAACACTACGTCTCTCCTGAGTCTAAGTATATAAATTCAAATGTAACGCTTCATTATCGTAATCTCGGCGTGGAGTGGAACGTTTTCCTCCGTTCCACTCGAGCTCTCCGCTACCTCCGCTACCTCCGCACGAGCGTACGTACGGCCGTGTTTAGATTGGCTTAGATAAATAAAATGCACTGTTTCCATTTCCCCCGTACATCTGGAACAACACTGTGTGTTCGCATCTCCAAAGCAATCCTCCGAACGAAGTCCGCTCGACTCCGTCGCGGCTGTTTGCTCGCGAACTTTATTTAGTTTAGGCCAAGGCAAAGTAATTGGTACAGAAGGTCTTGTGTAGGGAATACCTTTCATGTAACATCTGGACTTATCATGGCGGAACATTTTATACCGTAGTGATATTAGTTTTTAATAAATGTTGAAGCTTGATATCTACACCCATATCTACCCTACAGCAATGCATTACATTCATTTGTTAAAACTTAAATGATTTTCTAAATTGATAATTTGTAATTAACTACGTAGGTGCTACTGAACATATGTAAGTTAAAATTTGTACAGGAATTATGGTCATTCTGTATAATGACTTGTTGTACGTTATTTTTACATAACTACTGCCTCGATCAGATTCGTCTGGTTTGAACCAGCATTTGGATCGGTAAACGCTACAATCATTGTTTATTGCATCTGTCTTTTTAAATGTCATGGATTTATGTTGAGAACTTCTCAGAGAATTCCACCACAAATTATTTCGTGCAATGAAAGGATTTACGCAGTACACGCCGTGAAGAAGCAAACAAGTCAACGAACATCATCATGGTTCTTACTATATTATACTCGTACATACAGTCATGTTATAACCGTATACTCGTACAGCTTATGATCATCCGGATTGATGTGTCTTTGAAATGCTGAAAGATATTTTCATATAGTATTCGTGGTTGCCATGATAATTTTCAACGTAGTTGAGTTCATAAATTTAGCCTTGAATTTATATATTTACATATAATAAGGCTTATGTGAAAAAGTAATAATAGTTAGGAGAATCGTTCTGCGGTAAGCCCGAGAGTTTAAACGGAGTAATTTATTTGTAATCACAATGTAACACACATCAAGAGCCAGTGATATTTACAAATTAATGTAATGTGGGCGTTAAACGAATGTGATATGTGGGCGGCGAAAGGAGTAATATTTTTCGCTTATTCGTAGTCGATTTTATTATTCAATTTAGGTCTCACATTACAGTTTCAAGAACCTTCAATAAAATTGTAATGAAACGGTTTTTACGTACACCTACCTCTGGTGATGAGCTCTCTATGACCACGTCCCCTTCATCTCATAATAGCGTTTCTTTGTTTGCGTTTAAAGACGCTCGCTCGTATGTTAGCTGAAGCCTACAATTCGGAACAGTTTTTATTTTAGTTGCCGCTAAATGGATTAACGTTGTATGAACGCTTAGACTCTTTGTTTGGGAAACGGCGCTGCTGAATAAATCTCTATTGTTAGGCAAAAGTTCGCATTCAACATATTTATCTAGAACCTTTCGAATTTTGGTTTTGAATTGTTATTCATTAAGGAACGATATTATTTGGACTTTTTGTATTGTAGAAACATTTCGTGAGTGAGAGGCTAATTTGTTACAGGAATTTTATTGTCAAAGTAATTACCGGCCTTTTACTTTTTACGTCGTAAAAGCTGTTTACACAAAACAGAACAAAGTTTGACGGTATTATCTAGAATTACAATGAAAACTTAGATACAATAAATGGAATGGTTCACAGCAGCTAGTAGGTCACTAGCGTACGTACAATAGTTCATTGGATTGATGACCATTTTATTCAGTTTACAATCAGTATAGGTAGTATCATGGCTTCACGTAAGTCATTAACGTAATTACTACTACTATCGACGCGGAACTAGTACAGGGCTCGCATTCCCACTGGATGGATATCTTATAACTGAACTAGACTATACACTTACTATATTTATAATCCCTGAAAAAGTAAGTAGCTAAGGCAATACCAACTAATACATTATTGTTGTGAATTTAACAGTTGCTAGTTACCTAAGTTGATGATTATGGATAAGTAGAATATTAAAAACCGTATCTGACTACTTCATATTTTTTACTTGAGGGTCTCTGGATGACCGAGTATTGCTCGGGTGTTTTTTTTAGTACATAATGTTTTTTGGAATTATATTTACTTATAACAGTACAAATTATTTTCTGATGAAGTATGAATAATATATTTTGATCTTACTCACAAAAAGAAGGAACTTGAAAAAAAAAGAAAAAAAAATATCGGACCGAGATTTGAACCTGGGTTTCCTGCGTTTTAAGGCGACACACTTCCCGAGCGAGGTATTCTGACTTTGACAGTAACTGCAAAATTTAGCTTTGTATTCTAATGATATCGAAGGAAATTTTTTTATCGCCCCCGAAATCCCCTGAATACAAATTTAAAAAAAAATCGTTGGAGCGGTTTCCGACATCGTTGATATATATATACAAGAATTGCTCGTATAAAGTTATTCGATAATATATCTGATTTATCTTCATCAGGAGACAGAGTCATCGGTGTATTGTCTTTATTTTTATTACATAGCGCTGTTATATAGTATGATAAGTTTGTAAGCGATAGATATAGGACATTGTGTGCTTTTTATATCTCGACTAATATCTTTTAACTTGTTTACGTACATGAAGATATTCTGGATAGCTTTGGAATACATCTATATGATAATAAAATTCTATTTACTTCTTACTTAACCTTTCAAAAAATGTATCATCCTGTCAGCCTAAAAATTCGTTAGTTTTAATTCAAGCAGTAGTGTCTTTATTAGTAATAAAAGCAAGCAAAATATTCAACAAAGTTGTCACTTTATGTAGGAGATGTCTCTCCTGCCAGGCGTTCCAAATTATTTACGTTAGAGACTTGTGTTATATACACAATTGACTCGTTGTATAAAACTTCAATAGCGTGATTTAGGTCTGGAATGACGTCATCCTATGACGTGTAGCGGGAACTGAGATATCTTCGCACATTTCTCTGTAATGATTTCTATCTCACCTGCTTCTAGTGCAATATTGAACAATGTACGAGATTGTGGTGCCAAAGTCTTCCTTCTGGAGGTCATTGAGATCTTTACTGAATATAATCCAATCCCAATTCTGGGAACGTGTTAGTTATAAGGACGCCTACAAACGGCAGTGTCCATAAATCATTATCACAAGTATCTTTGGAATAAATCTGGATGGTACGAAGTCCAGCGACCTTTTATAGAAGAGACTAGTCACAAGGACCTCGTTCGTTGACCTGACGAAGTTTTGTCTTCAAATCAAGGGTGGAATTCCTTTAGAAGTGGCTAAACATGTTAGGATGTATTGATATTAGACCGAATTCCTTTTCGTTACATCGACGGTACTGAATGTCAAGCGGTAAAATGTCCAGATAACATTCCAGATTAAGCACGCAACTTAGTGTCAGGACTATTTGGGAGTATATGCCGCGGTAATGGATCCCATTCCCGTGGTAACGAGCATTGCCCGGAAAGCATTTGATGCTTTCACAGGATTTTAAACTTTAATATGTAAGTGATAAGAGCGATGGTAGCGTGTAGAGGATTAGGAAGCGCATAGATTATCCCGCAGAGCCGTGTGTACATATTACCGAGTCGTATATTAGGGTGGATAGGTTATTTAACTGTGTTTTATTATGAACCCGCTAAGTGCAAAGTTACGCTGCCACGTCAATTTAACGTTTGAACAGTGGAAGATTACTTTGTGCGTTTCGTTTGTTGTTTTGACATGCGAGTGGGTACGTAAAATGAGAAGTTTATCTAAACACCGAGAACTGTAGGTATAGTCGTAAAAGAATAAGATACTACAGGTATAAAACCCTTCGTATTACCCATCCATCCATCAGCCTATAGGAGTCCTTTACTGACATAGGACACATCCGACTATAATGTCACTCTGTTCGTGAAGGAACCTTCTGATTCTAGTGGATACTCACAATCCTGTTCAAGTTGTCAGTCCAGCTGACCAAGACGTAGCTACTATTTGAGAACCTTCCTTTGATTATTCTTTTCGATTCTCTTACAAGAGATGTCAACAAACTTTTACGACGCTTGTAATAAACTTGACCAAAGTTCTGTTACTTCGATCGGCTTGATTTAATATGAACACCGATAGCTTTTAAGTAATTGTATAAAAGTTAGCAAGGGGAAAAAGTTTGTTTCGTACTGAATAATCTCAATTAAACGAAGCAGTTAAAATAATCTTTCAGCAGATTAATCTCGGGTCGTAAAAATAATAAAGGGCTGTAAGACATGGCAACACATAAAGGGCTTTAAGATGGCGCTATAACAGTACTAGTGCACAATTATCATTAGATTAGGGCCGGGTTGATAGTGCCATAACTCAGGATCACTTTATCTTAATAATATCGTAACCGAGCTCACTGAATCTTAACGATACTCTCCGGCTGAGGCGCGGGAACAAAGGGAACCAACACACCAAATGTATTAAATAACTGTGTAATGTGCGGCCGATGTAATCTAAGTTTGTAGGTTTAAATATTTTATGTTGCGTCATTGACGAAATACTTGTATTATTCTACACGATCAGTGATAGCTTAGTAGTTCGAACGTGGGGGTGTGAGTTCGAATCCTGCATGCACTTTTAGTTTACAAAAAGTTATTTGCGTATTACAAGTTAATTAGCACTTGCCGCGGTCCACGTCGTGAAAATCGGCATACCCGAGAGTTGTCCATAATATTCTCAAAGGTGAGTGAAGTCTACCAATCCGCACTTGGCCAGCGTGGTAGACTATGGACTGTATCCCACCAATTGTGTGAGGAGAGTCGAACCCAGCAGTGGGACAGTTATGGGTTGTGATGATGACACGATCAGCAAGTATCAACGCGAGTGAAATAATAGTATTTCATGAATTTAAGCTTAATATAATTCATATTCATAATATAATAATGTGTTTATTACTCATGTACCTAGATTTAAATGTAAATTTTGGACTAGATAAAATTTATCTTTACTGATAGGATCAGGCGTTCATATTTTTTATGATCTACTTGTGAATCATATTTCTATTTTTAGGACGAAATCAGTATATATATTTATATATATATATCAATTTATTATATATAGCCGTAGTAATATTTTTTAATAGTGTAGTCAACATCACAATCCATAATTTGGCTCGAGTCTCCTCACGAATGTGAGGGGCATAGAGCATAGTCCACTTTGCTGGCCAAGTTCGGATAAGCAGACTCCACACACCCTTGAGAACATTGATCAGCCCTACGGAAATCCCCAGTTAACCCTTCAAATAAATAATCGTTCATCAATAAAAAATAATCTCTCCTGCAGATATCAGGCCACTTTTAATCGTTTCTAATCTACTCATAAACCCGTCCGCCCAGTCTTCAGAGGTTTGTGTCGTACCTGCCAATTATGGTGTTACAAACCTATTAAACTAACCCGTCACAAAAGTTAATTACTAAAAATTACCTTTTTTATGAATGCTCCTGGAATAAAGAACTCCCGCTGTTGTAATATGAGTCACACGGGTCGAATAAAAGTAAAATAATACAAGTTATAATTGTGTAGCGGTAGGCTACTGTTTTGAAAAATGTTCTCTCGGACGCGGGAGCCTGAGTTCGAATCCTGCACGCGCATGTGTTTGTATTACAAGTTAACTATCATATGCTTCTGTGAAGGAAAATATCGCAAGAAAATCTCAACACCTATGATTTCTCCATAGTGTTCTTAAATATGTATCGGATCTTTGGCTAGCGTGGGGACTATGGCTTATACATTTTACACAGTGACAGGAGACCCGAGGTCAGCAGTGGGATAGTTATGGGTTGTAATGATGATGGGTGAATAAATAGTAAAACGACTTTCATTTAAAACGAGACGCCGTAGAGAAGTTTTTCTTCATACCTTCTTCTTAAATCTTCTTTAATGCATTGATCATAACGTTAGTCCATAGATGTAACGTCACCACATGCATAAGATTGAGATAACACACAAAAAAATAAATATTTGAGCATCAGGTCAACTACAGGAGTCACCAAGTTACTCGTTAGTTAAATTATCTCATAACGTAGAAGCTATCTCCATAATGCGATGCATTTTCCATAAACTCGGAGCAAGACGCCCGAGCATTCCAATATACTGGAGTATTTGCGACGGTCTCCTTGGCCTCGCTACACATACGTTACTTGCATATATGTAGTATGGACTTTATTTAATTTGTACCTCTAGGTATTAAAATGTATGGATGTATTAATATACAAGTTTACTTATATTAAAGTCGGTCTAGCTCGCTTACAATAATAAGATTTTTTTTCAGTCACATGGTTGTGAACAATTTTCATTTCGAATAGTATTTTAATATTATTTTCATATTGACATCTTTCACCGCGTAAATGGTTAAAATAGAGCTCAGTGAGTTCCACGGGAAGATTGATTCGAGTGTTATAAATGTCTCTGGGAAACGGTGAGCACTTTCCATTCACATTTGTTAGTTTTAAAACTTCAGTATAATATACATATTCTCTATTATATAAAAATGAATGTTTGTCAGGATGTCCGCTATAGAATCGTAAACTATGCATTTAATCATGTGATGATCTTTAGTAAAGTTGTTGAGTATGAGACCACGAAGGTTTTTACGTTGATAAAACCAATTTTCGACAGGTGGCGCCACTGTCATTCCAATTGGTGTTGGCGTAGCAACGCGCAGGGTTCAGCTAGTACATAATATAACTATGTACATTTAAACAAAACTTATTAAATTAATTTCTTCCTGGCTATGGTAAAAACCAACCGTACACATTTAACTGAGAAACAGGCAAGTTTATAAGGTAAACATTTGAGAATTCTTCAACAATTAGCAAAACGTAATAGCCCTAAAGTGTAACAAAGGGGATTGCGTTGCTCATCATTGGCCAGTAGTGGCGCGTTCTGTAGCTCGGGGCGCTCAAATGTAGCGGAAAGATAACTCGACCCACGCAGCCGGGCGCCGCTGCCCTACGAAATGCTACCGTAGCTGTTTTACCAAGAAATTCCCTTGAATTGTTAAGCACCTTTTGTGCTCTATGTATAACTGGGGTCTCATTATGTATTTTTAATTTGTAGGCTTTGCATGCTGGATAATAATATTTTTATGGGATATTAAATAGGACTGTAGGAGGGACTGTAGTTAGTAAATGCTGGGGGCCTACCGCCATCTCGTATAACAGTATTGTTCTAATGTTACGAAGCATTTTCATACTACGATCTCCTTACAATAACCTTATTTTACGATTGTTTCCGTTAAACATCTTGTGGAAGTTTTATGACGTCATCGCTAATAGTTCATTCAACTCGTACCACGACGATTGTTTGTATTGGGTGTTAAGAATGTCAGAAGATATATAATTTTCATTAATAAAGACTGATGGTCCAGTTATTAATAGTAAGTAATTTGTCCCATGCGTAGTTGGTTACAGGTGCGGTGTTACCCCTGAGGACAGGTGATCACTTCTTGTATAAGCGTAACCGCCAACCTGGAATAAAATATTATATGAATATATCCATATAATTATTATTTATTTCTAGTTTTACATACTAGTAACACAGTGCTGTGTTCAACAGAAGGCTTGCAAAATTTAAGCATATTTTGTGCCGCGTACTATAAAGGACATATTAAATTGTAAATAAAATAACAGCAAACATCGAACGATGAAATTTCAGTAATATCGCAACGATTGCAAGACTTTACATTTCAATTCTCTGCGGAACACTATTTTTACATAAAATAAGTTAGGTAGTACTTGATAACTTGACTTGGTGGCAAGCAGTAATATCTTAAAGACTGACCTCAAAAAATGTTTATGTTCACGTGAGGCTGGTTGTATATCCGTGATGTACAGTGTTCATTCAACTCTGGATGGGCCGCGTGTTGAATTATACCACTGTAGTATTAAAATGGATATCCAAATCGTGTAGAGAACGTAAAAAACAAGGAATCGATAAATAGACTATGTTCTTGCAATTCATTGTTGTTTTGGTCCCTGAATACAAATTCGAATTAGCTGTAGGCCCGGCACGCGGGCGGCGGCGGGCGGCGGCGGGCGGCGGGCGGCGGTAATTTTGAGCCTTACATTTATTGTTTTAACGCATGCTTTTATATCCTTTCGTTAGTTTTCACTTACGCGGCAACCGCATGAATAAATTGTTAGTAAATACGAGTAGTGGTTACTATTCCGCGCGCATTTATACGATTATTTCAGTTTGAATGGCTATATTTGGTTCCAACTGCATATTTCAGTATTTAATGCCAAAGTTTATAATTTCAGCATCGCTAACGCTGTAAAACTAAGCGTCCTCATACTGTTAGAAAACACAAAATACGCTCCGAAACATACTAATAATGAAACGTCAAAGACTTTTATTTGTTACATAAAATGACTGCTCTGTCGGAGTCCGAACCTGGGGCCCTCCATCATGTAAGGTATAGTAATAATGCCCGTTATTTTATTCTATTCTAAAGATACTGCGGTCACGGGCCGGTTCAAGAAGATAAGGTACATTGCTGTCCTCACGGCTTGCGACGTATCCGGTTGCGTTGAAATTATTTCACTAATTAGTTTATATGCAGCCAACCCCCTAAACAGAAATCAGTTTAGATATTTATATCAAGCTTATTTCTGTGTTATTGTATTTGTAAGTGTATCTATCTGTATCGATTGATCAATTCACAATGACGATAATATTAAGAGTGATCTATTAAATTGGAATTACTATGACATGCTTATTTTGGCTTACCTCCTAGATAAATGTAATTATAATAATTATTATATTTAATTGTTATCTAGAATAAGCTTTTACAAGCTGATAAAACATTGATGTACAATTCGGTTTTGCGCGCGTAACTAATACATTCACTCACGTCTATTTTCATAAGGTGCCAAAGGAAAAGAATTTAAAAAAAATAAGCTTTATTTTAGAACGCATAATCTTTTCATAAATGATAAATAACCCATTGACATAGTGCATACCTACTTAAGTAATTGTGTCACGGCACAGCTTAACGAGGCCTCTTGATATTGTATAGAAGTTACGGTATACATATATTACATTAAATTACATTTACACTTTTAGAATTCTGTGCCGTAAAAAGATTTGAAACAAGTTTACTTAGAGACCGGTGTCTGCCGGCCGGTTCTATATTTGCGCGTCGGTCCGGGAAGGGCTTGCAATATTCATAATGCAGCGTAGTTTATTTTGAATGCCATAAATTTTTATTTGCATCTTTTATTTTAAATCTAGCACACTTAAATATTAACCACGTTTAATAGAATTTTTGTTCAGCGTTTATTTCGGACTTAATATGGTTTTGAGTCAACTTTTATCTATAGGATTATCTCGTTAGCCTTGATTATGTAGTATATCTTTAACTATAGGTAAGGGATGTAACGATTTTCAAGATGTTGATTTTCTTTACCCTGTGGGTCTTATTTCTTTTATTTACAAAACATCTTCCTGAAACGGCGATGATTGAAAAATATGAAAGAACCTAAGTGAGCTGATTAATATATGAAACACGAATTTTAATTTCAGTTCCAGTTTTATTGAATTACAATAATTTTGCATAAAAGTTATGATCAGTGACGAGAATTCAAGTTAAATTGCTAGAACGCATTTTTTATTTAGTATAGAAATAATTGTGATTGTGATAGTCGTGTAATAAAACTAGAAGTAACATCCAAAAAGCTTGCGGCACCGCCCTACGCGGGACAACAGCGCTAAGTGTGGTGCCGAGTCATAAATAAATTTCAGAATAAATTTTCATTTCGCAGCAACTATTACTTACGGCTCTGACTTCACGCTTCGGACGCAAAAAGTACTTACAGTATTCATAATACCGGCGAGCGCCGCCGCTCCCGATGTCGTTGTTGTGTTGAATCACATTTGCAATTTTCATTAATGTTAGCTCCGTTTTGAATAAGCTGAAATATTGAATTTCTAAGAGACAGCAAACCTACCGGAATGCCATTATGCTGCCGAGATGATATGAAGCAATTAATGTGAAACTTGTGAATATTGTTAACTATTCGCTACTTTTATTTATATTCTAATTATAATAGATACGATAAATATGCTTTGTAATATTCGTTTGATTTAAAATATAAGTTAACACTTGTTTTGGTGAAGGAAAACATCGTGAGGAAACCTGCACACCTGAGAGTTAACCATAACATATTAAAACGTCTGTAAAGTCTAAAAATCCGCACTTGGCCAGCGTGGTGGACTATGGCCTATATCCCTTTGACTCATTGAGATACCCAAGTCCAGCACTGGGACAGTTATGGGTTGTGATCATGATGACGATTCGTTTGGTCTCTCTTAATAGAAAAATGTTCTGTAAATAAGATGTTAATTGTTATACGTCCCGTAAGGCCTCTTGAAAAACTTAGCCAATGCTCAGATATATGTTACATGTAAAGCAGATGCAGTCTTTTCTACAAGTTTTTTTTCTTTGTATTGGCATCTCCAACTCAGTTACTTAGCTCATGCGAAGCAGACCAATCAGCGCCAGTCAAATCAGCCTCAGTCTGCCGTTACAAAACTTTTTACTAACATGTTAATACACAAATATTCGCCATCAAGTATGTCATATTTTTTAGAAAATGCATACAGACGTCGCGTACGTGTAATACCATTCCACAAAGCTGGTTTACGGCGCGTTCTCTCACGTACACCGTAATCAGCATAAGTACGCAAATAATGTACCGCCACAACTTTTTGCTGTTTGCGAGCAGAGCAGTTTCAGCAAACGATTATAATACGTGCCGCTAAAAGGATAATATCCGCAAAAACTCCGCACCGTTGTAACCCTATAACTGGGAGCTAGGAAAAAGTTGGCACAAGGGTGGCGGCACACTGGTCACACCCCATTATACTAATACAAACTCATAACTCTAATATTGATTTGGTTACATGAGAACTCTCGTGCTATTTATATGCCCTGTCACTCTTGAAAGAGTGGTTGTGATCATCATATGATTTTTTCAGGGACCACATTGTACATGTATATAATATAAATTATATTATTTATGGCGTGTGGGGACGGTTGCTGTTTAAAAACAGTCATATTATTGCTGATTGCGTTAATATTCCGTCATAGCTGTACCCCGTGTACAACGCTCTCAGTGTAAGCACGGCCGTACGACACAGCGCGGTGTGTGCCCTAATTACCGGCCATTTATAACGGCCGCGGACGGTCCGAGCGATTTTTATATTTTTTGCCACTATCCTCCCTACATAAAATATTTCAAGACACAATTCTCCGGTAAACTTTCCTTTTGGTCCGCGGGGAAAAATTTTAATAATTGCCATAAATTGCACCGACGCGGCTTATAGTTGGTGTTCTAGCTTTTATTCCTTTCCCGGCTGGCGGCCATTTTGATTGTTTTAGGTGCAGACATTCTTTATTCGAATCGGACTTCCAAAGCGGCAACTAAACGCTCATGCTCGTTTTTTGGAACTCGACAAGAATTTAACATTTTATTACCTGCAAATTCGCCAGTTACTGGAACTATTATGTATTGTTCCTTGAATATACGACCCTCCGTACGACCATAAACATTCTTTACAATTCAGTCAAAAGTTCTATAAGTCGTCTATGATAGAAGTTAACAGAAGGTATATAGAATATATATGGTCTATTAAAAAAAATCTGAAAAATTTCTGAAGTTTAGTTTCACGAAAAAAAACTCTTGCGGGTGAAGCCAGGGCGGATATTAGAATAAATATAATATTTATTTGCAATGCTATATATATCCGTTGGAGAAAATAGGTCCTTGAATGAAATTCATATCTCGGAAAAGGCAGTACATGTCGTCCGGCAAACATATGGATTGAAAACCCGAAGAAGACAGCGGGCATCCGTTAGACTGAGAAGGCTTCGGACCGGTCTGAGTGGCGCACATTAGTGGCTTGCAGTGGACCTTCAAAGGCTGATAGACGGAGGTATATATATATATAATGTTATATAAAGCTTGTAAGGTTTCACTGTGGTAAAGTGAGCCGTTAGTTCCTATAACGAAATAAATAATTTTGACTTTTACTTTGGCTCATTCGTCCACGGCTGAGCAGAAGTCTAGTCCGTCTCTAAATATCAGAGTCAGCGAGGGGCAGGCAACAAGCCTACCACTGCGTTGATAAAACGTGGGTTAAGTGAGGACGTGACGCAATTACGAGCACCACAAAAAGTTATGATCTTTATTACTTGAACACAGGTTACCTTATGATATGTATGTAAAAAAAATATTAAACCGGTTAATTATAAAGAAATATAATAAAGATGCAGATAATGTATTCAGAGTTAATAAATAATAATTGAGTTACCAGTCATTCAACACTCCTCATCTATATAGGGCATTGATCGGATTAAAATTAACATCGTGGAGCGCACCGAACTTATATAATGAAGTGTACTTGTCAAGACCTTTCAATTGTAACAGAACATTTATTAAATTAACGTAAAAAGTAATATGATATTAATATTTTTTTTTCAAAACGCAAGCATATAGTGATATGTACCTCTTCAATTTGGTCTTTTATTTACTTGTTATTTTATATTTTTAAATGTCGTACCAAGTACCAATTACCAAAGTACCAAATTGGTACCAAGGTAAAACTAATAGAGCAAACGATACGAAATAAAGCTTTTCATGAATATCTGATTAGTCGAATTACTTCCTTATAGAACAATCTCCCAATGAATTGTTTGGAAAGCTCGTACGACTGCGGTCAGCACACATAAGCTTGAAGAGTCGTTAGTATTTAATTAGAGAAAGATTAAAGTACTCTGCCGGTGCGACCGTCAGGCGCAGGTCTGCTGTCGTGAGGCGTTTAATAAAAAGTAGAGGGTCAACCTCCATCGGTGCTGGCCAGACGCTGATCTTGCACTTCGTAGATTAAAAGACTGTAATCTCATTTGTAATCCATATTGAATATCCTTTCTGACCGTGCACTCTACATCCTCGTTACCATATAGACGTCTGAATTTTCGTAATTATAGAGTTAAAAAACAAAAAAAGAATCGACTTTTAACCATTGGTTTTTACATGACAAAGTTATGTCATCTTATAGTACAATGTCGCCATCATTACTATAGTACTTTAGAATATAACTTATAATAATAAATAGTAATCTAAGAAACAACTTAAACTTCACCCTAATGGTTATTTGTGTTACAATATTATATTAGAATAATTGTAATAAATAATAATCAGCTGTCAATTTTACAAATTATTATACTACAATTCCCAGCTAGAGAAAATTATAAGATGTTTATTGTTCCTCATTAAAAGGATTAATTATTGTTTATGTCGAAACAATATTTATATTAGAGGTAGATAAACAGTACGGGGCGGCCCGGAGTGTCGGCGCCGATTGTCGGATAATAAATTGTATTTTGTTAATCCGATTATTGCGGCCGCAGAAGCAGTGAAAAACATTACTCGGTAAAATTTTACTAGTGTACAAGAATTAAGTTAATGCTGGGCCATTAAGAGCTCCCTCGTTCGTCCGGGTTTTGTTTATCAGGCTTGCTGACAGCGGCCATGTTTCGACAATTATCCAGTTAGTTGTCGAGTTGGAGTACTCATCACACGAGTAAAGATGAAGCAGAGGGTATTCTTCGTTCACGTTGCGCAGAGAAGTACTTAATTTACGGAGTGTTTCACTACAGTATAATGTCCTCTGTTTGTGGAGGAATTTGGTTGGGTTTGAACTATATACTTGATATACATATACGTACATTAATGTAAGATTATTTGTCGATGGTTCCAGTGAAGTCGAATGTGCTGAGAGTCGGGAATCAGTACGTCTTA